>JXXA01005690.1:0-35993 GCA_000956255.1 Anopheles punctulatus | reverse complement strand
CCTGCATAAAAATCAAATTTTACACCAACAAAATCACGGCCATTTTACAGCCCTCGTGGCAGGATGCATCAGCATCATTCACCATCGCACGGCAGTAACGGCAACGGCTAGCGGAAACAGTAGCATCCATCGGCAAACATCAATCATCGTGGGCAGTTTATGTTGATTGATTACTTTATGCATGAGCCCGTAACGAGCCATCGCAGCTGGTTAGAGTTTCGCTAATGAAAGCTGCCCACCAAGAGTGTTGCCAATCTCGAGCAACGCACTCAATCTCTAGCCCGGAGGTCAGCCGCTCGGTATGTCAAGAAGCAAGGACAGCTTCACTAGGCATATCAGCAGCCCACGTATGCAAAGCGATACCGGAAAAGTAACAAACCCACAGTGGGTTTGAAGTTTAAATGTCCATTTAGGAATCGGAGGAAAGTGAATTATAAAACCGTAAACCTCAACCAAAAAAATTAATTTATAAACTTTGAATGTAAAAAAAATGGAAAAATAAATTCCTGGTTCTCGATGTTTCTTGATGCAGCCAAATGTCCGAGCTTTATGAGCTTTAAAGCACATATGACACATGTCTGAAACATCTCATGTAAATATCCGCGGTGTAGATGCCTAAGTCAAAGTAACAAAGTAACCTTTGCTGACCACCGTCAACATGTGAGCGCTGCATTAACGATAATTATTCACCCGGGACGTATACCATTATGCCGGTATCCGAGTGAACTTTCAAAAAAATGCAACAAAAAAAATTATCCACCTTTCAGTATAAACACATTGAAGGCTGGGACGCTGTGTGCCTTACCACTCGCAAATGATAATGGATGCTCTGGAAAGGGTTTTATAAAAAAAAAAAAACACTTTTGCGGACTTCTGGCAAATCCGGCGCCGGCACAATGGCGCTCTCCACGGGTGCATTTGGCGAACGCGTTTTCGTATATTTTGCAAATGATATAAATATTAATTAAGCAGGCAGAAATCGGACCGATCGGCGTTAGCACACCGCCCAGCATTAAGCTAGCGAGCACCCGGTATGGCGTCGGTTCGATTAGAGGAATTTGTGGCTGGAACGATACGAGCTAATGGTTCGTAGCCCGTCTGCAATAGCGAATGCCTTGCCGGGAGACCCTTCCCTCCATTATTCAAATAATATAATCTAAATTCTAATTATGTTTCTAAAATGTAAGATGAACCGTTGGTGGATAAACCACACCGCCGGATCATGCAAGCATGTTTGTTGGCAGCAATGGAATGTTAGTCCGTTGGTCAGTTAGCTACAATCGGTGCCACTAGATGACTGCATGATTGCTTCTGCGAAGTTACCATGGTCCAGAATTGCCAGACGATTGAATATCAACGGAAATTAATTTCTAGGAATCTGGGAAAATTGGATGCTCGTTTTGTGATGTTTCGAGCATGAATTCTATCCGACTTCAGAACCATGAAGACACATTTCTTGGTTTAAAATATCAAAGGTAATCCAATGTTAGATTAGTTGATAGAAACTAAACAGAATATTTTGGAATGCTCCGAAATTCCCGCACTGAAGACCCGCGTAAAAAAAACGCTTTAAGCTCAGAATACATTAGGTGTGTATGTTCTTGGAAGCTAGGTGGATTTTGTTTTCATTCCTCTTAGTCCGGTTGGTTTTTTTTTTTATCCGAAATCTACACCCCATCAATATCGATATTTTAGTTATATTCTTTACAATGGCTAACAGTCAAGAAAGTGAGAAAGGTACAAAACAACCCTCCATCGTGTGGTAAGCATGTGGTGTAATTTATGTAAAGTAAACAAGCACAATCGAGCGTTTCACGCTGAGTTGTGGTATTTTTTTACATCTTCTTAGAAATCCCGGAACATTTATCTATCTTTATCGATGCGAAAACCAAACAGGCGGTCCATGAAACACTACATCGTACGTGTTGTGACATTCTGCCAACCGCACAAATCACCAACCGACATTATTACGGAGAATTTATTCAAGTAATTGAAACGATGAAAAGAACGTTTCAAACACACAATGTGCACAAGTAGGGTAAGATTGTCAACCAGCTTGCGGTTAGATCAACCTACTTGCGGTTAGTCATCACTTAGGAGATCCGCTCCGAAACGGCTCGAAACCTTCACAACAATAAGCAGTGATAGTTCGGATGTGAGTCACGCAGAATAAAAGCATCACCGTGAATTGCATATTTTCGATTTATTACATTTATTACGGCGTATTTGTGTGTGTGTATGAGAAAGTGTGGTTTGTATGTAATTTTACTTATATGTCTGATTCCATGTACTTACGCAATAACATCTTAGTTCTTTTCCTGAACGCGGAGGGTGAGGGCTGTGGTGTAGCCGATTACATTTCAATCATATTATTCTCGCCTACCTCATTTGTTCACACACACACACACACGCACACACAAACGCGCGCGGGGGAAAAAAACAAAAAAAAAATGGTTTGGATAAATGTTAGTTTGAAGTAGTTCAAGTCTTCGTTCCCAGTGCATTATTCCCTGATCAACGTTCTTTTTGTTTGCCCATTCTTTCAGTAACGAATGAGACGATAAGAGGGCACGACACTCCCACCAAGGGCCCGTTTTCCCTACCATCACGCACACACACATACACTGATCCATCCAGATTATCTTAGTTTAAATTTTTTAGTTTTAATTCTTGCCAGTAATCCACTGCGAACAGCGAACAGAACAAAAAGAAAACAAACCTTGTTTCAATGAAAACAGGAATCACGGTGGCTTTATGGTTTAAGACACTCGAACGCTCGCTCCACACTAGTGCGTCCATCGCATAATATACCTAGCTAAAAAATAAATTCAACACTAAACTAATTATTTTCGCGTATTGCTGCTATGTAGATTTAAATAGGTTTCGGAAGTTTGCAGGTTCACTGGTTCGCTGCACTTGAACTAAATCGTTGGTTCGCTCTCTCTGGTGCCGACTCGTGAGAAAAATAAATTAATTGTAAGGACGAAGCGATCCTACAAACTCAAAACCGGCATACTATCCGCCTGTGGGACTTTTAATGGAAAACAGTCTAACGTCTAAAACAGCCCAATCTCACCAGAAAAAGCAGTTGAAATTAATGTCGTAAATAAAAATGTTCATACGGAAACATCAACAAAATCCGGTAAATATGTGTAAAATGGGCCTTGTTCGATTAAACTACGTTTCTATTCTTCTTCTCGTATGGCTTCTAATTCTTCGCAAAGGGATGTATTCATTTGCACTCTTCAAAGCAATTCATTTGTCCATCAGGATCAGTGTTGTTCGCTCGAGCGATGGTGGCTCGCAAGCTCAAAACTAATTATATCACATCGCAATCTCGGCACACGCATCTCGTCACAAAACCCGAACGGAATTCCAAGCCAGTTTGCAAAACTTCGCACCAAGATCGCCGAAACGTTCACTCACCGTGGTGTGGATGATCTCGTTCTTGCCTTTCTAATTTCGAACGGACGCCTATGAAGTGAAGATCGAAATGAAAAAAAAAAAATTATTACCCAAATCCCGCGAACACTGCATCTTCACACTACAACTTACCTACTAAACCATGGACAGCGCCATCTCCTCTAGCGACATGTCGGCATCATCGTCTAGGGATTCGTTCACGCTGCCGCTGCTGATGGCCACCGGCTTCTCCATGTCATCCATCGCTGCTGGCAATTGAGTCGAACCGCTCGTCATCTCCTCGGAAAGTCCACCGGTAACGGCGGTTGATTCGCTGCTGTTCGTACTGCTACTGCTACTACTACTATCGCCGGAACCGGCGGAAACGCTAGACGATGTCGATTCACTGCAAGCGACCGCGGAATGCGCGTTCAGTTCAGTACCCTGTTCCTCGGAATGGTGGCTGAAGACGACGGCCACTTCCTCCGTCATCATGCCTCCGCTGTCAGTCTCGTGACCTTCTTCGCGTAGGGTCGTCCCTAGCTCCACGACGGCACCACCATCGTCTTCTATGCTGTCAATGCTCTCCGATTGTGCTGCTGCGACGTTGGCATCGGCTGCTTGCTGACTGTGCACCGATGTGTTCGAGGACGATGAGGACGTCGAAGAAGACGACGATGACGATGTTGACGAAGAGGAGGACGACGAAGAGGACGATGATGTCGAGGAGGAAGAGGAGGACGACAAGAACGACGACATCGAGGGTGAGGAAGATCCAATGAAGAGACTGTTCCCGCTCGATCCCACCGAAACGGTCGGTCCCACCACCGTGGTGTTGGTGGCTCCAGCCACCGTCGACGGTGTCGTCGGGGTGATCCCGCGCACGTTGAATGGATAGTCCGACGCTTCGATACCGGGCGGTGGAGCCAATTTCGACAGCTCGTCCCGCAGCTGCCGGTACTGTCTACGGAGCACCATCGCGTTAAACGATATCGTGCGTCCGGTACGTTCGTGCTGCAACGGGTGACTCAGCTCAGCGATCCACTCCTCGATCTGGGTACAGATTTCATTGCGCTTCAGCCAGAAGTGCGCATGGATCACGTCCTGGAAGCACGGGCACGGATGGCGTAGCTGCTCCAGCATCGCGTGCCGCACGCATGCCTGATAGATGTTACTATTGTATTCGCGCGAACTGTGCGTACCCGTCGGCGTGCCACGGCTGCGCTCGAATCCAGGCTCGTTGAAGTACGGCTCCGGCACCAGGATCAGGCTCTGGATGGAGACGAGCACCTGCAGGAAGCTGGACGTGTGTGCGTTCCACTTTTCCTCCGGACGACCGTGCCAGGTGTTCAACACCGATAAGCAAACCTTACCGTCGTTGTACAGGTTTGGATTGAAGCGCACCGTGTTGCGCCCGGTAGTCTCGAGGTTGATCATCATCGGCGAGTTGGGATAGTCCGGTGGGAAGTAGACGTCGAACTCGAAGCATCCGTTCGCGTACGGTGTTTCCGCCGGACCGGTGATTAGCACCTTCATGATGTCCAGTCGGTCCGTGTCGCAGCGCACAAACACCGAACTGCTGTACGAGAGGGGCAAACTCGTCGACAGCGTAACCGTTTCCTGGGCCAACCGTTTCACACGCCCCGGATGGCCACGATCGCCCGCCATGCGCACGTTCGTTTCGAAGTGATACGATATCGTGAATCGATAACCATTCTCCGATTCGGCAATCATCTCGTACGTATCTATGGGGAAAACCAATCAATAGGATTAACATGATGGAAATAGCCCCCTAGCAACCAGTGACTAAACAACTATGATGATTTAAACTAATCTAGTTGGCCGATAGTATGGCAAGCATAAATCAGACCTTTTGCGTCCGTTCAGAAGAAGAGAAGTACTTTTATATACTTACCGAATTGCAGTGCCTTCATTATTTCCAAATACTTTTCCTCGAGCGATTTCGTGACCAGCCGTGGGATCGACTGTTTTTCCTCCTCCTCGGCTGAACCGGCAGTATCCATGTTGGTGGCGTTCTGGACCAGCAGCGACGTTAGCTGAATGTCATGCATCATCAAGGCAAGACCTTCGTCGTCACCGTCGTCCAAATTGACGATAATTTTTTGCGTTTGTCCCTTCAGGTTTGATTTTTTGTTCACCCTGGCAAACAAAACAAAAAACACGAAGCATTGTAAGATGTCATGTATCATGGCGCTGCCGCTAACAAGGACACTTACTTCAATCGACTAGCGTACGTATCCACACAGGCCTTCATGTTAGACAGCAGCCCCGCGATGGAAAGCTTGCCTTCGCTCGCATTCTTATTCACCAGCAGCATCGCCAGCTGATTCGACACGGAAATGGCACGCAACAGCTGCAGTATCGCACGGTACAGCGGAATGTGCCGTGTAATGTCCAACACTGTTATGATGAAATGAAATCTTTCGTTACCGACCACCAGATTGTTGCATGCGCTTGTTTTGGGTAACAAGCCATGCTTGTTAGCTTACCAGAATCGTTGCGCAGATAGGAACTGAGAGCGGGAATGAGACAGCTTTGCTGGATGAGATCAAGGAAGATGGGCGGCAGCTCACCGACGGATTCAAACGAATCCTTGTAATTGTGCAACTCTTCCGCACCGGCGCTGATCACGTAACTGTTGCATCCGGGATTGATGTAGCTCGACAAAACCTGTTTAAAATTAAATATAATCGCCATAGCGATTGCATTATTGCTTATTTCACGGCGTAAAAAGTAGCCTTATAATTAAACTTACCTGCAGCAGTACGGTAACATGTTCTTCTTCACTTTTCTGGCGCATTAGAGCCTGCTCCACGTTCCACGATTGTTGCGTCGACCCGGTACCGAAGCCCGTTCCCTTCGCCCAATACATGTGCCCTTTGTCATCTGCATTCTGCTGATCCTCGGTGCTGTTGGCAGCAACTGCAGCTGCGTTCGCAGTTATATTGGACGAAGATTTGTTACCGTTACCACCAATAGAAAGTACTTGATACAGAGAATCGAACACCTACGGTTGACGGATGGAATTTCAAATATTTTTTGAGAAAAAAATCACTAGAATGATGACTCGATAAATGGAATATTCATCCCAATTGAATTCTTACAATGTTTGACGCACTGGCACCACTTGCCCCGACCGAACCACCGGAGGATGCAGCTGCAGTGCCCGTTCGCACTGACCCGGCGTTGTTATGATGGGTGAAAATGCTCAGACAGTTCAGCACAAGATGGATGGCACCAACTTCGATGACCATTCGCCGAAGCAGCACACCATCGTCGGTGGTAAGCGGAGACGATTCCAGAAGCTGCCGGAACACTTCGAACGGTAGCGTAGGTAGCGTGCTCGACAGCGGAAGGCTGTAGATTTCATTACCCTCACCGTCACTGGTAACACCCAGTATCAGACGCAGCAAGCACTGCGCCCGAACGGTGTCGTTGAGCAGCACCTCCGAATACGCCGGAAGCTTTAGGAACAGTGCGAAGGCAGCGAGCGAATGCTGCGGAATGGCCGTGATCGATTGCGCTTTCGGTGACGATTCTGCCACAATGTCGTCCAGATCTTCGTAGATTTCATCCATTTGCTCGAGCTTCACCCACTCGTTGCCGCCACTGCTGGTACCACCCAGGCCACCGAGCCCACCGGACGGACTGCGATCTTTGTCCAGGTAGAGGGCACTGCTCTTCGGCATCTCGGGATACACAGTTGGAAGGTGGTGTGCTAACAACGACAAACCACCCCGGCTGGAGAATATCTGCAGCGGCGAGGGATGTGGCAGAAACTCTGTCGCGCGCATATACGCGGATGATCCCGGAGCAGACGATGAGGAGGATTCACCACTAGAGGGCGTTTCGTTCGGTGGTCTATTCTTTGCATCGATCTTGAAGGGTAAAGTGAATAGCGAAGAAAAACAAATTAGCTTACACAAGTGGCGTCAAACGGATTCGTGTTATTTGTAAGGATAAACAACAAACCAAATTAAGATTGATGCACGGTATGGATAGCGATACACCGGCCGATTTGAGCATCGTTAGCAGTTGGGCGATCGTCGTATCACTCGTAATAATTACTTCCGGTACGGCCGAATGCGTCAGGAAAATGCCATCCGGCACGGAGAGCTTTGAGTCGTCCATTTTAATTTCTGTAGATTATACACCGCAACAATCAATCAGTTGATCAACAAAAAAAAACATTAAATGCATACAACACTTACTGAACATTGACATCAAATCCTTCCACCGCATAGTGGTGGCCTGATTTTTTGCCTCCTTCAATCGTTTATCTTTCGCGGTCACGCCGGCTGCCACACTCAGAATCTCCAAGCCCATGCCAAGCTCCCACAGCTCATTTTCACGGCAGCCAGCCGTGTTGCTGGTCCCCGACGCTGCACAACTGCCACTTCCACTGCCTACACTACTCGACAACAATGACAGTTCCCCCCCTCCAGCGGGTGTACTGGACGACCCGGGTACCGATTGTTGTGGCTGTTGTGTCTGTTGTTGCTGCTGCTGCGATGGAACCGATGGGGTCGATGACGATGCTGCCACGTTCGTCGGCACAACCGACGGCAAAATCGGTTGATAAACGGCGGCCGCACACTGATCCAGAATGTCCTGACATTTTGCGTTCGTACTGAGCTGGAATAGCATCAGGTGCGCGTTTGGACGCTTGGACGGATGGTTCACGATTGAATTGTACAATCCGCCCGCGCTCGTATCGCGGTTTTGCAACAGCGGCAGATCGCTACGCACCGCCACCATAATCTTTTCACTTTCCAGCAAAATTTGCAGCACTAGCCGTCGGGTAAAACCAGAAATACAGTTGCGCGAGAAGCTTGCCGTTGGAGTAGCACTTTCGGCGGAGGACGAAGAGGAAGATGCCGGTACGCTGGTATTGTCTTCCGAAGGATCCGATTTACGTATCACCGAGATGAGGTTGATCGTCAGCACTTCCTGGTTCTTCGGATGACAGGTGGTGACTCGCGACAAAAACTTGATGAAGCACTCCTCCAGCGCCAAACAGGACTGCGTGGTAATGTCACGCGTTACGTTTGCGAGCTGAGTGTTGCAGAGCAGCAGCAACAGTGGCTCCCAGAAGATGGAACCTTCATGACTACCGAGCCAATCACGCATGTGACCCTCCGAGCAAAGCTCCGTGAAGAAAGCGAGAATTTCCGTCACCTTCTGCACATTTACCATCGGGTGGGAACGAACCGATTTATCCGATTCTGCGGCGCTGCCGCCGCCACCACCACCACTCCATTTGTCCGCGTCCGTTAAGCAACCTCCTTCCGGGGCGCTGCTGCCGCTTGGATAGTTCGTGCCACGTTGCTGCCGCTGCCGTTCCACACAATCCTTTGCACGCCGGCAAAACTCCAATATGACCGAGTTTAACAGTTTAGGCAGCCCAGAATCGATGAGCTGCTGAATCGCCAACGGCGACTGACAAGCCATCGCAATCGTGGCCAACTGGCTGTACGTAAGATCCAGCGCCTTAATGTCTTCGATCACTAGATGGCTGTACCATTCGGTCGTGTCCGATTCTTCCTGCTTGCTGTCGTCGGTGCGCCGTTCACCATCCTTCCGGTCGTCGGAAATAGACGCCGTCAGATCTGTGGACAGATTCGGTACGAGCACACCGAGCCGGCGCAACAGCATGGTGAAGAACTCCGGCCGTATGCAGCAAACAGAGCACAGCAATGCATCGAGCGCTTTCTTTAGCGGTCCACCAACTCCGGTTGCTGACATCTCGTGCTGCGCCAGATCTCGCACCCAACTAAACAGCACATCGAACAGTTCTCGCGTTATCATCTCCACCAACTCGGGGATTAGGTCCGTCGCGTACGCTTGCCATAAAATCGCCGCCAGACAACGCACGAACCCACTGTACGGGTTGGTCGTATGAAGAGCTAGTCGGTGGTAGTTAATTGTACTGCTGCCGCTGCTGCTACTGCTGGTGGAACCGCCACCACTCACTACCACATTCTGTCGGTAGCGCTCGTACAGCGTCTGCACCCAGTCCAGCATTGCCTGCAACCGATCGCGCGTGTACTCATTCTGCATTGTGCACAGCTGGTACAGCAGGTCCGAGATGGAATCGTTTGACAGCTGGAACGTTTGGGGGATGCTCTGACGCAGCAGATTGTTGATCAATCGCAGCCCCAGCTCGCGACTGTGCAGGCCAAGTTTCAACAGCACCGTCTCTAGATTCTGCAGCGTGTCGTTCGGACTGTTGGGAGCGATGTTCAGTAGTGCACAGCAGGCCTCCATGAAACCGTTCACTTCGTTCGCGGCGTCGATCACCCGATTGGCCAGCTGCTGATCGGCGTAGTAGATCGTCACACTGAAGCACTGCGTCAGAATGCGTAACCACCCGAGACTGGTACGAGCCGCTGCCGCACCGGTCATACGATCGTCTTCGCCATAACCATATCCACCGCCCACACCTCCACTACCCCCTAACCCAACTCCAGCTGCTCCAGCTCCATCCGCATCACCCAAACCGAACGCTTTCCGGTAGTTGCAGCTATTGTACAAATCGTTCGACGGTTTCAAATTCACTCCCGTCGCACCGCCGGAGCTACCACCAACCGTCAGAGGAAAGTTGGCCCATCCCGAAAGGGAACCAGATGGTCCGGCACCGAACGCTCCACCCGGTGGAGGCAGTTCCCCAAAAGTGGTCGTTCCCAGAATGGAAATCTGCGTCAGCCCGATGTTCATCGCGTCGCGCGGACGATACAGCCGAATGATGACGCTCGTTGCGATTTCCGGCTGGGCGAAGCGCAACCGAATGCACGTCATGCCCACCGTCGAGATGGGCTGCGTGATCGGTATCGGGCCGAGAATGCTATCGCGTGTTACTTCGATCGCCACGGCCGACGGACAGGAGGCGAGCGTAGCCAGGTGGGGCTGCAGTTGTACTTCCTTAAGCAAAACCGCTGTTGGCAACGTGATCGTCAGATCCACGTTCGATTCGTTCGGGTAGAACAGATAGCTCCACGCCGGATTACGAGCCCGCCGATGAGAGGCGATCGGAGTTTGGATCAGTACGTCGGCCGCCTGCACCGACTGGTTGTCGGACGTGATGGAGCAGTAGGGCGCAAAATTAATAAGACCCTCGTCGTTGCGTGGCGTCGCCACTATCGGAGTGGTCTTCTTCGACGAACTACCGCCACCATTACCACCGGTCATTCCGCCTCCATTACCACCAGCGGCACCGCTGCCGGAGCCACCGCTACTGCCTCCGCTACCACCGCCCATGCCATGCAATGCACCGACGGATGATTTCGACAAACGCTGCATGATCATCGACACCAGGCTCGGTTGGGTGTTAATCAACGCCCGATTGCTACGGACGAGACTTTCGCACAGCACCTGTATGCCACCGAGCTCGGTAAAGATTGCAACCGAACCGGGCGTACCGAGCACCTTCAGGATGAACCACAGGAACGGTTCTGATAGATGTAGCTTCGGCATGGCGTGTCTCACACTTGAAGCATTGTTAATGTACTCGAACAGGGGCTTCACTACCAGCTCGTTCTGAGAGGCGGTGCGGCTAAGGTACAGCAGCAGCTGGAACACGGCATCCGCCACGGTGCACAACTCCGGATACGTGTTGCGTACGCCCTTGTTACCACTGCCACTACTACCACTTCCAGTGGAGTCACCTCCTGCAACATTGTAGTTGACGGACGTCGCCACGAGCATCGTCAACGAGGAATGGTTACAGTGGGAAAGCGCACTCAGCAGGCGGTTCATCGTCGGCGAGTGCTGCAGAACCGTATCGGCAAAGCACGGTATCTTGGGCCGGTTTTCTGTGTTGCCGGTTCCAGCACTAGCCGTATTCGGATTGTTGCTGCTACCATTGCCAGTTCCGCCACCAATAAAGCCACTGCCGACGGAGCCTGGGACGGATGCGCCACCAGTGTGTTGTTGTTCCGCTTTGATTTCATCCGTTTGGCTTTCACTTGAAGTGTTCAAGTTATCCACGCCTATCGAGTGCGATCCACCTGCTCCGGTTGTCGTCGATCCAACACTATCGTCAGAAGTGCCTGCAACTCCCATGCCACCAGTCATTTCCGTGCCCGCGTGTGGGTTCTTTGTGTTGACCAAAATTGACGCCAGCTTCAAAAGGTCCACCAACAGCGAACTATCGGTGGCGGACTTGCAGGTGCGGTTAGATTCTGCGTTAAATACTGTAGCAAAGAGGCTGCTAAAACGCATACCACCACTCAGTATTCCGCTGGAGTTGTTCGTTTCGACCGATTTCTGACAATAAAGCTTCTCCACGTTCACCACGTTGTTGTACACAAGATGAGCTACGGGATACGGAAGAGAAAAGGTTTTTAGGAAACAATCATATACGCCGGACGGCAAAGCATCAGTCGTAAGTTACTTACAAACACACTCGATGATGCTCATTGCAATGCCCAGATCGCTTTTGTCGTACGAGAAATTCAAAAGTTCCTTAATCATTTGGCTCTGGGCGTCGATGGGACCCTGTTGATTGGCGATAGCACCACCAAACTGTACTAGATGCAGTGTGACCCTAAGCAACGTCTCCTTCAATTTCTGCTTGACATTGCAGCGTAAGTCGAGCCAAATGAATAATTCCACCACTAGTTTGCACACCGTCGGTCCAGCCTGAGGTTGAAATGATAATTAATCATAAATACAAACATTAATAAATCGAGAGTATTATTAACCTGCATAGAGGGTAACATAGTATGATACTATTACTCGACAAAACCAAATACTGGAATAAACTACTTACATAGCGACTATTGCCGCCACCATCCATAGCAACCATTGCCTGATCCGCACCGGAGAAGAAACGCAGCAACATCTTTTCGAAATTCTCATCGTTCACGATCAAAGCGCCCATCTTCCGGAAGTGTTGCTCACTGCCGGCCATGCTTTCCACACCGTCGGCTTCGAAGTGTGGCTTACAGGCCAAAATGAGACAGTGAAATCCGAGACACCAGGCACGAAGCTTTATGTTCGGATGCGTCGCCAGCGCCTTAAGCAGTCCATGTACCGCCCGGTCACCGAACGGAATGCGTGGAAACGAGTACGGATTCAATCCGGTCGAACAGCTGCCCGGAATGTTTTCGAGCGTTACGCCGTTCAACGTCAGCCACAGCTGCAGAATCTTCTCGAGGTTTAGCCACGAATCGACCTGATGCAGATCGGACAGTATATTATCGAACACTTCCGTCAGCATGGCGTTCGTTTCGACACCCTGCAAATATTCTGGCCCGGACCAGGCGTCCATGATGGCGTCCGACCACGGTGGAAGCTGGTCGGCTGCCGTTTGCTGTCCTGTCAGTCCAATCAACTCCGGCATCATCGCAACGTGTGGCAGACTGGTGATCAGATTGAACGCTGCCCGGGTCGTCAGGCGACGAAGCACAATCTCCACGTTCGAATCCAGTCCCATTTCCAACCGAGCGTCCATGGCGGACGATACAGTTCTGTTACGGAAAGAATGATCGATTGATCAGAAACACTTCATTGAATGCCAAAGCTTATTTATACTCACTTGCTCGTGACGCTATATTTGCTTGTGAACGATGCAAACGCACCGATGTCACGCTTGAGGAAGCGTTTTTCACGCACCGTTAGCATATCGTCGATAACCAGTATGTCCTCCATCTCCGGATCGTCGCACTCCACCACCGACGGTAGCTGATTTTTCGCCACATCCGCGTAGCTGAGATCGCACGATACGTGGTGATTACTTTGCAGCGGATGTTGCTGTTGCTGCGCTTTGTACGGCACTTCTACCGGCGGTCGCATGGCATGCATTGACGACGAACTAGCCCCCGGAAGGGTGCTGCTGCCAACAGCTGACACACCAGTACCGTTTCCTTCGTCACTGGGCGATTCGGAAGAATCGTTTTCATCGTCCTTGAAGCTTTTGTCTGCTTCCAGCACATCCTGCAGCAAGCAGGTAATGGCATGAACCGCCCACGGCTGTTGCTGATTTTCCCACACCGCAATGCGCACTAGCTGTAGCAGCTGATTGGTGGTGATAATTTTCGACAACTGTAGTGCCGGCCGGCAGGCCATCACTAGGCGGGCGATGATTTTGCACGTGATCAGAAATATGTCCATGTTGCAGCTGAAGTCCATACTCAGCAGCAAACCAATCAGACCACGAATCACCACGATTATTTTGCCGATCTTCATCGACTTAAGGCCACGATCGAATGGAGTTTCCCCATCAGCACCACTGTCCACTGTCACTGACGACGGATGACCGCCAACGCCGGTTGTCTCGCTGGCTGCAGCGGCAGCGGCGGCGTCCCGCATCGCCCGATCCGTTGCGAGGTTAATGTACTTGCCTACACTCTTGGAGGACGACATATGATTGGAGGTGGTACCACTAGTGCTGCCGACTGACGAAACACCAAACGATGCACTCGGGGCAGACGACAATACGCCACTGCTGCTGTCCAGTTCGCTTTTGCTCATCGGGGTTATCATAGCCTCCTCGATCACTTTCACTTTGTTGTTGATCTCGTTGAAGTAATCACCAAAGCTTTGCTTTATGTTAACGGTGAGCTTTTTCAATTGATTCTCCTGCTGCTTCAGTGCCATTTCTAGCTTTGAAGCTGCACCTAGTGGAGGCGGACGAGAAATTCAAAAGTAAATATACAACAAGCTTCGTGTAAGCTTACAAAACATATATTACTCAGCTAAAATGCAAGGACTCTATTGTTTCAAATTATGTTACAACACTAACCCTCTCGAAACTCACCTGAAAGTGAACTATACTGTTTTGTTTGTATCAACCGCTTCTTGAAGGATCGTGTAAGCGTACGCAACCCACCGTTATTGATGTTCATGCGCGCCTTCACCATGTCCGTTTCGCCAGACATAAAATCCCAGCGCAGGTTTGTCTGATCTTTGCGACCCTCCGTGCCATCGTCGAGGCAAACCGATAGGAACAGCAGGATCCACCCGAGCAGATTCAAGTCCGTGCTGCACCAGATGCTCATACCGGCCGCACCGTCCGTTGCTAGCGGTGCCAGTAGTGTTGCTAAGCTGCGAAGGATGGCATCGATGACGGTAGTACGACTACGGCCGATGGCAATGCTACGCCGCCCTAGATACGTAAGCAACAGGAACACACTGCAGGTACAAAGAACACAGAGCACATTATTATGATGCATCCATAAATCGAATGCGCCAAACATACCGATCCTGGGGGAAAATGCGATCATTTTGCGACGAATAGAGCGTCAGGAACTTGTCCGCTAGAAAATCACCCCACCACGGTTCGAAGCAACACATTCGCACCAGCATCGAGCAGGTGGCAAGCTGTGTGTGTGCATCGCCTGCTATGACCATCGTGTCGAACAGTAGATTGCACATTTCCTGACTGATGTGTTGATGCTGTGGTTCGGACTGTGATTCCTGCGACTGTTGCTGCTCTTGTTGCTGCTGTTGCTCGATGATCCCCAGCGCAGGCATACTACCGTACATGGTAATCAACTGCAGCACAACCTCGACCAAGCATTCGCTCATAATACGTAGCTTGTCGGTATAAATCGAGCTCAGATTGGAGAAGCTCCCGTTGCCTTGCATCGGGATTGGGCCTACCAGTTGAGGCGCTGGCCGCAATCGATCCATAACGCGTCGAATCACATTTAACTGATGCTGAAATCCCATGCATTCTTCATATGCTGCCGTCACCTTAGCGCACTCGATGGAAGCAGCCGCTGCACCACTTCCTGACGGGTTGTACAAATCTGCACCAAATCCACCGCCGAACGATGTATCTTTCATGCGGTTCAAAAACGCCTGCATGTGAGCAATGTTCGAGGCATCGCTGTTGAAGTACGGTACCAGCAGATCCATCAGCTTGCTGCTCGCCAGACAGTACCGACAATGTACGTCCTCGTACAAGGCTTTGAGAATTTTTATCTGTGCCTGCACGTTTGTTTTGCGCTTTTGTATGAATTTCATAACTGAAAGGAGCGATGAAAAAAAAACACGAACGCGATTTAACAGTTGGATCACTCGCATGTCAGATCGTAGAAAAACACCACAACACTTACCCGGATCGGCGTACGCTTCCCGATCTAGTACGACGATGTGTCCGAAAAACGACCCCATCGGTATGCGACACCGAGTCGCGGTCATCCCGTATCGGCCGGTAATTGTAATTTTCAAATAGCGACAGATCGGTGGCGGCTGCAGATCGCTCAACACCAGTGTCCGCGAGTGTATGTCCTGCGAAACGACCAACCGTACGCTGTCCGTTTCCTCCTCGAAGCACCAAACGTCAATCGACAGTGAGGCAAGATCGGAATGCGCCGGAATGATGGCATCCGTCAGCATGATCGGTGCACCGAAATCGAGTGTCACGTACCGAATGGCGGATGAATGCATTCGTTCGACCACGATCGTTTGCTTCGGTGGAGAGGCAAGCAGCTTGTGCCAGGGCAAACCACCACCACCACCTCCACCACCACCGCCACCATCACCTCCACCACCTCCACCAACACCACCACCACCAACACCATCACCACCATCACATCCACCACCATCACTACCAGCGCCAACAGCACCACCTATTTCTAAACCACCGCCGGATTGTTCCTTATCCGATGCGTCTTTCACTTCGGCAGTATTCTTTTCCTCTAAGTATTCCTGAATTTTGTTTTCCAGCTGTGTGGTTTGGTAGGACGGCGGCGCGGCGGTAGTCTGCTGATCGCTCGCAAACGATACCAACTTGTAAGAACGCAGCTCTTCATCGCTCATCAGCCTCATACCTCCTATCTCTTCATTTGACTCCGATGCAAGACTCTCTACATCCACGTACACATCGCCATACGCTGACTCCACGGAGGCTTTTTCTGTGTTTACTTCGCTTTCGATCAGGGGGGTTTGTGGTTTAGAATCGATGGTATTGCTGGTGCTGCTGTGCAGATAGATCGGAGCGCCCGCCGACTTGAGTTTGTGTTTTTGCAAAGCCGAAAAAAATATCTTGTCGACGAACACATTCTTTGCGTTGTGCACGCTGCCATCACCGAGAGTTTCCTTCCCCTCTTCGCTAGACGGCACCGCCTTGCTGTTGGTATTGGTAGGCTTTACTGCTTTCTTTTTCGACGAAACCACACTGCTGCTGCTGCTGCCATGATTACTGCTGTTGTTGGCATGCTGAGGATCAACCTCCGAATACGAAACGATCATCGTGTCACTCCCTTCGGGCGTATCAACTTTTATCGCATACGAACCACCGTTCGATGGGTTATCCAGCACGAAATCGTCCAACACAATGTTGGTGGTGGAGACCGATTCGACGGTGATACCATTCGCCGTGCCGCTAGAGATGGTGTTTACGAACCCGTTCCCGGTACTGCTGCTCGTCGCCGTCGTTGTCGTAGCATTGCCATTCGCATCGATGTTTTCCAACCGCGTAGCATCGGACGTTGCACAGCAGGAATAATGCAGCGGTTCTACCTCTAGCAGGCCCATAAAGTGTGTCCCGATACTACGGCTACGCAGCTGTTCGGACAAACACTTGAGATCGGCACCGTCCGCAAAACACATCAACCGCAAATCGATCGGTGAGGGACCTGGAGAAACAACAGTAGTGGTCAATTAATTTACGGATGGAAATTTCCCGCGTTGGATACCACACACATACCGTGCCCGTTGGTAGCAGCACCGGACCCAAACCCAGTGTAACCGGCACCACTGTTGCCGGCACCCGCGCCGTAACCAATACGTCCATCCAGCACATGCGCGTCAAATACTTCCGAATCGAACGGCGAACCGTGCAGACCGAAACGGGTACGGAGCAGGGCTGTGTATGGGTTGTTACGCTTCTGCAGCTCTTCCGCAATCACTTTCAGCAGTCTCATGCAGTGATCTGCCACGGTTAGATGATTTTCCACCAGCGTCGTACCGGATACGAGCAGTGCGAACCAACGCAAAGCACCAGCATGGTTCGAGTTCACCAAGTCTGGCAGACACTTGACGATAGCATCATTCAGCGACTGCTCGAACGCGTTGCACACAGCCTTATCGATCATGTTCTGAGCTCCTCTGGAAAAGTATATCGGAAAAGGACAAAAAATCGATGTTCGAAGTGTAAAAAAAAATCAATGTTCAAATAATGCTTTCAGCCATGCCATCACGTACGAATGAACTTTGGTATGTCTCAACAACCTGTTCGCTACTATACTCACTCCAGCGTCAGCGAAATTAATTTCACGCATTTGTGCGCGATGCTACGATTCGTCAGTACGATGCAGTGCCGGATCATCTGTTCCAGATGTTTTTCTACGATCTGCACGCACTCCGTCTGCTGCACGTTGAGATCGGTAGCGGCCACGTTGCGCACTTCCGTCGGGGTAATGCGCTTGGCGAACGGATTCTTCGGATAGCGATAGCGCATCATACGTATTGTGACAATCCAGATCAGAATGTCTAAGGCAAGATTCTGTTGCATTATGACCGTGTTCTCTTCGTCCGCTGTCGTGCTTGCGGGTGGTGTTGTTTTGGAGCAATTTTCTTCGTTATCATCGCCACCGTCGCCACCAGCCTTCTCCGTACTGCTAGCTGCAACGTTTTGATGGAGGATATTCAACAAGTTTTCTAGCAGCATGTTTGAATCCAACATCGCCAAACGCTGGGCACGTTCAAGTTCCACTTTGTACAGCTGCCGGGTGGCTCGAACGGTAATGGATATTTCATTCAGCCAGTCGCATCCTACATGAAAAGGAAAGGAAATTGGATGGAAACACAGCGTGTGAATCATTTTTACTTGTATTTGTGAAGCGCATTGAGTCATATCATACTATTGCATGCTACTATTAGCCACTAGCGAAAATAACGCAAATGTGTACACCCAATGGAAACAACTTGTTTGGAGTTCAGCAAACAAGATTCCATTTCGATCCAATCGCACTACTGGCCAATTGGTTTCACAAACGCAAACAATGAGCAATACTATATTGTGTATCGTATTCGTTGAACAGTACAAACATATAAGGTGCAATTTTACAGGGGGGACCCCACATGAAGCCCTCCGTTTCACTCTTACTTTGATCAAATATGCATAAGCTCGTTGCTTAAGGAAAGGAGAGCGGTCGGTACTACTTTAAATAGAAACGAAAAAAAATCATATACAAAAACCAAACTACAGAAACAAAATACGCCAGAACTTTATAGAAGTAACACCGAAGTAACAGTTCGGTGGTGAAATTTACCTATGTAGAAATCATTGGTTCTTGTCTTGATCGTCGCAGCGGCCCCAGCCGGCGACGGTACGGGTAAGATCGTCAACGAACCGTCCTTGCCGACTTGCACCGCACCACCGGAAGGTGCATTCGGTGGTATCGCGACATTCGACAACGATGTCAGCAGTATGCTCGTAATGCCCTTCTTCCGGACTGGCACTGCATGGTGAGAGTTAAGGGGACAGGCGTGCCGGTCGCCATCAAACAGAGTGCGACAGATTTTGAATTCCGGATTTGTGGTGACATTTGGGTTTGTTTTTGTTTATGGCGATTTTATCGACCCGATGGTGTCATTCCATTTGTTCCGTCGTGTGTATGTGTGGGGTAAGGGAGAGAGAGAGAGAGAGCGAAAGAGTAATGAGATGATATTTCATTAAAGTTTTACGTAAAAATGAAACCTAAGGTGTTAGATCACATTAGATGGGAATGAATGAATCTTTAATAACGTAGCTCATTGGCAGATAAACGGTACAAGTGGGTTGTTTCATAATATGGTAAATATAGCAATGCTCAAACGCAAACGTAATAACACCAAACCAGGCTAGCAAAATAAGGTCTCCAAAAGGCTGGGAATGGAAAACATCGAAAAATATTCCCGCTTACCTCTTGTCTTCCCCTGTCCATCCTTCGACAGATCCGTCATCGTTTTGATGTGCAGCAAGTAGTTCCGTCCCTTTGACTTCAGCAGCTTCGGACTGGTGAGCGTTACGCATCCACCCTGCTCGCTCAGATCCATGCACGACGCCAGCTCGATCGGTCCGACAATGATTTCAGCATTTCGGGCCTGCAGGTACTCCTCACTCAACACCGGATTTTCGACAAAATCTACAGTTATTGCGTCCAAATGAAGAAAAAAAAAACCGATCGAAAATCGTTCATCCAACCATTTATATGTGCCACACTGATCAAGCGACACTTACGTTTGCCTTCGGCGGCACCGATGTTGAAGTTGATCGATTCGTCCACCCGATGGATCGATTGCGTTTTACGGCGCGTACACAAACCCATCGACTTTTGCTTCAGCAGCGTCACCTGGATGGCGGGCGAGTTGGCGCACGGTTGATAGAGCGAAAACTTGAAATCGATATGACCGAGCGTGGTACACTTGGGCAGGTTTAGTTCGATCAGATGCTCATCCCAGGTGGAACTAGAGAGTGGAGAAAACGGAAATACAAAGTATAAGTTCATAAGTGAGTGTGCTTCAGGTCCTTCCGAGCACTGCAAATACTTACGCATCGTTATGCAAACGCCACGTTTTCGTGAGATGTGTATCATCGCCGGGTCGTAGATGCTGCGGATTACGGCGTTGCTTCTGAGCCTGCTCTAACTCGTTCCAGCACGCAGGTACCTCCGCCGAGTACGGTGTTAGCAGCTCGCTGAACAACGTGAGCGAGTGGAGCACCTTCAAATGGTTCGGGTTGGCTATATCCTTTCGGAATGCTAGCAACCATTCCAGCCCCACACCATCCGGATGGTGTTGGGTGTGTTGCTGTTGCTGTGCTGCACCTGTCGATGCTCCTCCCGTGGACGATGCACCCACACCTTCAATGCCAGCGTCCACCGCAACAACGCCATCATTACTCAACGCTGCCTTTGATGATGTGGTTGTCGCCAACGATACCTTACTGTCAGCACAATCGATCGCAGTAGATGTCGGCACGACGAGCTCCTCGTCGCGTTCGTCACTCGAGTCGGCATCGAGATCGTAGAACGAGTAAAAATGCAGACAACCTTTCGCCGTGCATCCGCACAATCGCTCGAGGCTCTTGCAGTACGTTACGGACACAAACCGGTCATCCTTTACCGACGCTTCCGTTAGGATCGCGAGCGTTTTCAGCGAAACGATGCGCAGCTTGCCATCGGCGCACGTCATCACGAAGATACCCTGTTCCGTTTCCGGTCCACCAAAATGGCGCCCGGTGCCGTCACACTTCGGTAGCATCGTTATTTCTAAAGGAACTTGCTCCCGCATCAACCACGTCGCAAGCGGATCGTACGGCACAACCAATCCATCCTCGTTCAGCGTGTACAGAAACAGAATCGCATGCACATGTTTCGCCGTGGGTTCGTCGCTTTCCACAGCACTATCGGTAGCAGAAGAGGTTTCCCCGGTAGGCGGATCGATGGTGGTAGGCGTTGTTGCAACGGTGCTAGAATCGTACTTCACCACCACGAGCAAGTATCGATTGTCGCTCGAAGGAACAGTGTCCGAAATATAGTATTGATCGAAAGAATTCGCCAGTATCGGTGGTAGCTCGATATACTGCAGCGGCATGCAGCAAATGCCAGTTTCAGTTGTAGCTGTGCTTTCATCAGCTCCATCCCCGACTCCACTACCACCACCACCACCATTACTGTCGCCGTTACCTTCTCCGTCACCGATCGCGCCAGCAATCGCGGCGCTGGAAATTCCGGTCGCCAGTGCATCCGTCACTATATTCATTGACGTAGATGGCAACGTGGTGTTTGCGTTCGACTCTGGATTATCTTCGACCGGTGCCACCGGTACACTGGCGCTATCATTTTCACTAATGCCGGCGTAGTATTTATTTTTCAATATCATTTCGTTGCGCGCGGTCGTTATCATCTTCTTCACGTGCTTGAACTCCTTCATCAGAGCGCACGGCCGTTCCGCTAGCAGTTTCATGGTGTCTTCCTCGGCACCCTCCATGATGGTAAAAAGATTGGATTTCTTTACGCCACCGATACCACCGCTACCGTTTCCAGCGTTGCTCAGGCTAGCAGCTGGCAAAGATGCTATGGTTTTACTCACCAGCGTTGGCGATTCGGGAGAGGCGTCATCCTCCACCGGATCCTCGATGTTGTACACGATCAGCAAAAGTGTCGTTTCACGCTCTTGCCGGTTCTCGTACTCATTTTCTCCGAACGGTTCGGTGCTGTTTACTCGAACGCCTGCTACGATTTTCGTTCCGAGCATTTTCGGCTTTAACGATAGCGATGCCCGCCGCTGCGGCACACCAGAGCACAGCGGAGTACGCACAAAGTAGGCCGCCAAAGCATTCAGCTCGATCGAGTTTACCGTCGCAAGGGGACTGATGGTGGTCGTGGTCAGAATGTCCGGATGTAATTTCACCTGGAACTCGTGCACCTTCGTCAGCTGTCGCTCAATGTTCCAGACGGTCACGTCGCCGGACGGGTTGCCGGTGCAAAACACCACGCCACGATCGCCGGCAGAGATCAGACTGAAGCCGGCCGTAGCGACGGCCGGGCTCGTCGCGTACGTCACCGACAGTGGCACGTTCTGCGTGAATTCGCCCTTCACGAACGGACAATCCGGTGAGTGACGCTCGTGTTCGCTCCACGGTTCGTCCGTCTTTTCCCAGCACACGAGACACACGGTACAGGTGAAGCACATCGCCCGATCCTTGTTGCCATTCTCGCCCGGCTGATGGTAGAACCCGGCCTGGGCCATCTGATCTGGCAGCACCCACTTGTAGTCCATGTGCGGCCACGCCTCGAACGTTTGGCGCCGGGCCGCCTCCGAGTACATCTGGAAGCGTTGCACCGACTTGGCCGACTCGGTACCGCGTGCACCACGCAGCAAATCGGTCAACCGCTCGTTGATGGCAGATGCGATCGCCATCGCGGGGATGTGTTGGTCGAGACGCCGCAGCTGCATCACTACGCCACTCGCCACCATCCGGAGAGAGGAATGCGGTAGCTCCAGGCACACCGTTTCCCATTTCTGTGCCTTGATACCACGCTTCGAATGCGCCTGGGCTTCGCCGATCTTTTGCGTCAGCTCGTTCGTGACGTCGCTCATGTTTTCGAGACCGTGCTCTTCCAGGTTTTGCAGACATTGCAGAAACAGAATTGCCTCGGAGAGCAGCAGCTCGAGCCGGACGCGATCGTCGGTCGACGTAACCGGAGCCTGTAGGATTGTATCCAACAGCAGCACACCGTTGTAGTCTCCGCGCATGCAAATGTTGCGCCCATTCCATAGCAGTATCTTATCCTGCTGTGGCAAGTAGCGGCATCGTACCGTGTTGGTGTCTAGTTTGAGTAACGAAGAAAATGAAGAAAAAAAAACACACACACATAGATTAAATTTGATGAATCAGAATCTCCACCAACACACGCATTCATTACGGCGTACCGGATATTCTGTAGCTTTGTAATATGACACCAGAATTGACGTCCAGCAGCTTCACCTCGTTGTTACTCGCTATGACGAGAATTACGTTCAGAAACGGATGGTACACGATTGAACATGATTCTGCGTCTACGTTAAGATAGCCGTCTTCCTTCAGCCATTGGTCGTCACTGCTGGCCATGTTATTGTTGCTCCCGTTGTAGGGATTTTGTCGTCTAGCGGGATACTCCTCCGAACACACTCGAACAATATTTCACTGCCCTCTATATCTAACGACTAATTAGTAAACTATTCCGGCGTTGTGTTGTTTGGTAGACTATCAGGAGAGCCTGCATCGAGAGAGAGAGAGAGAAAGAGAGAGAGAGAGAGAGATGGAGAGAGGGAGTAAAATAAAACAAATTAATCTTGCATTTTCGAGATCAGCACCCACAATTAGGTGTGCAATTTTGGAATGCGTGGAAATCCAAAAACATTGCTCAACTGCGGAAAAACGTTCCGTCACAATAATGGTGCAATTTTACGAACTCAGGTAAAGATAACCCCCTATCACGCACACACAGCTTCACGGCAATCTGTCAAACGATGAATGTTGCGCAGGGAGGAGGAAGGATGAGAGGTTAGAAACCGTTCTACTGTGCGATTTTACTCAGTACAACTGATTTCCTTCCGCCCCTGAAACACCCTTGCAGTTTGCCACACCAAACGACTTATAATGCATAATGCAGGGTACATCGATTGGACAACTTTCGAAGGGATACGTCTAGTAAATCTTTACCCATATTTCCTGCTTCCGAACCTACCCTCATGCCCCCGACAGTTGTTGGACCTCAAAAAAGCACTTACACATTTTGCACACACCAATGGCCGCCGAATCAGTGAATCAGTGCTCCCCCACGCCGTAGAATATGAGCACCAACACTAGGTGGAGAGGAAAACGCGCCGAAATGTAGCTACTGATGACGCTCTTCACTCGCCAACTTTGCTTTTCGACGAAAACAGGGAATGAAAAAAAAGAACAACGGCAAAACTGCTGCTTGCGCCCCGTCCTCGTAGTCTTCGTTGTCGTCGTAGTTCAACACCGAGCGAGATGTATTTTGCCGTGTTCTCCTCAATGCTAACTTCCGGCATCGACGTCGAATCACTTGGACGAAACGGTTCAACCGAACTTTCTTCACATGCAGTCTTTTCAATGCTTTCCAGAATAAAAAAATAAGTTTTTACAGGCACGAGAAAAATAAGTATTCCAGACCAGACGAATGAGAGTGTGTGTGTGTGTTGTTTTATTACTTTTTCTTTTCAAGACTGTCAAAGATGACGTTTCTGGCAGACCGCTGAACACAATGCTGAATTACCTAAGGTGTTCAAGCATGTATACCTTGGGAGAACTGACTCCACCCACTTGACAACAGGTTAAGTTTTTTGTAAGATAAAAGATCTAACAGCTTTTTTAATTGATTTTCTTTCACATTTGTTTTGCTCCTTCTGCATCACCTTCCCGCAAATATGCTGCCCTCCTGTAAAAAAGTGTCATCTACGAAAATGTATCAAAACTTCAGTTTGGCGATTTTCGAACACACTCAGCAAGATTCGATTTATAATATGTTACAGTAATCCTAAATTTTTAGGCAACTTTTTTAAGGATGTCATTAGTATTAGAATTAGCATCAAATGAAAAAAACACCAAATCGTAAAGAATCAAACAACATTTTAGTTATAGTCATTAGATTCAACGTTGTTTCTTCTTGATCTCCAGGGAAATGTACTCACTTGTTCACCGAATATCCTGTATTAAAGCCAAAGGCGCTTTTAATCTCGATCATTAATATCACTGACGAATGTATCCAATGCTGGTTTCAATCCTTATTTTTTCTGATTATTTTAACTTGATTTGTCCTTTTACAATCGACTAGTCCATAGTGCATATGCGTCAGCAGCTGTAGAGGCCGGGCCGATGTAATCGGTATAGTTGATTCAGTTCGCCTGTGTTGAATTTAATACTGTGCTGTGCCGGGACTGTGTTGAAGTTAGTAACAGTAAGTGAACTTTTCGGTCTAACCGAAATTAGTATCGTTAAACCTTAGTGGCATCAGATTCTGTTTCAGTTGAACCCCAAAGAATACGGTCGATTGTGTGAGTGTTCCGTTGTGTTCAATGTCGTAAGATATAAATCAATATAATTTGATCGTAGCATTGGATTAGCAATCCCTAATCAGATTTCTGATTAATTGTAAAGTATTTTATTTTCCATTATTTGTCCGGACGCATTAGGATCGTCTTTCATATTATGCATTGTTTATGAACTATTTAATATGTTTTTGTAGTTGGAAGGCAAGCCGGCCGGTTTTCTGTTCGCCAGCAATCTCTTGAATCTCACGTTGCTTGCAAGAAATCCCAGCGCAAGAGATATCCTAATCGTAATTACACGACAAAATCAGAAGGTGCAAAGTCCAGAAATGCATAAAAAAAGGCAAATCATCATTATCGTGCGCACTTCGTAAATCTATAGCGCAGTGTCAGAGGTCATATTTTTGATGGGTTTTAAGTTCTCGGTGGCTCGAAGTATGGTATCACGTTACTTTAAAGCTTAATTAAAAATGTACCTTTGATAGTTTGCGCTTTGGACGTTCGAGCTGTTGGCTATGATGCAATACAAGTGCATTAGGAATGCAGTTTCTGGTCGGCCTAAACTTTAAGTAGTACGTTATATGTTTAAAACCGCTTCTGACCATTTTTTTAAATCCACATTCGTGTGTTACTTGTGTATGTAACATGCATTACAATCTTCTCCAGCTTTGTTAAGAAAAGTATTTATTATTTTATCAGTAATTGTTCAAACGTGACAAAAATCCCACAATACATATTACGCACAAAGAATACATGCATATTCGTACCAGCATCGTATATAGCCGTCGATGACACCATATGGCATACACGGGCCCGTATTACGATGAGATCATTGACTGGAACCAAAAAGATCTAATGAACGAAGAAGTGTGAAGTGAAGTAGAAAAACACTTGTGATCGCGAATACCGCGACCAGGAGGAAATAAACTAGCTCCATTCCTTAACGGAGCGACACCGCGATTATGAAGAAGGAAGGAAAAACGAAAAGTAACTATGATGAAGCTTCTGCGAAGGCAAACTTGATACGACGGTGAGTCAGTAACTGGCGTGCGCAAAAAAAACGAATTAAAATAAACGGTGCATGTATGTCCGCACCTCCGCACCTTGTACATCCTCAGCCCAGCCAGTGTTAATGCGTTGGAGGCGTCATGCCCCACCATCAATGGCAGCGATTGTTCTCACAGACCGGGGGCCTGAATGCATTTTTGCCACCCCCCTTGCATGCGCATGATTTTCCGGCATGGCCGAATGAGTGCATTTCTATGTGTGCAACTTATATACCAGTCATCATGAAACGGTACTGGCTGTTCATAGCCACCTAGATCGAATAAAAATAAAATCGATTTCCATTCTGCAAACTAGTGACTTTGGGATCGCAGAAGCGTAAGAGCGGTAAAATAAAGTGTCTTGTTTTTTTTCGCGTTTTCCTTCCAATCCCGTAACCACAGATAATGGACCAGAAAGAGGACAGACTGGACGTCATTATCTTCGGTGCCAGTGGTTTCACTGGCAAGTACACGATCTTCGAAGGTATCAAGCTGCTTGAGGGCCTGCGATGGGGCATTGCGGGACGCAGTCGGGACAAGCTGCGCCAAACCCTGGCCGAAATTGAGAAGAAAGCCGACAAGGATTTATCCGAGGTGCCGATCTTTACGGCCGATCTGAAGGATGTGGAATCGCTAAAGCAGATGACCGCTCGGTGCAAAGTGCTGATCAACTGCTGCGGTCCGTACCGATTCTACGGTGAGCCGGTAGTGAAAGCGTGTATCGAGGCTGGCACGCACCATGTGGACGTGAGCGGGGAACCGCAGTACATGGAGCGAATGCAGCTGGAGTATCATCAGAAGGCCCAGGAACGGGGTGTGTACGTCGTTTCAGCCTGTGGTTTCGATTCCATTCCGGCCGACCTGGGTACCGTCTTTCTTGAGCGTGAATTTGACGGTGTGGTCAATTCGGTAGAAACGTACCTGCAGGTAACGTCGAAAATTCCGCATGACGGCGGTGCCGTGCTCCATTACGGCACGTGGGAGTCCGCGATTTATGGTCTGGCGCATGCGAACGAGTTGAGACCGTTGCGCACGCAGCTGTACAAAACACGCCTGCCCAACTTTCAACCACGTCTCAAGGATCGTATGGTTGTGCATAAGACGAGCATTGTGAATGGATGGTGGGCGGTACCGTTTCCAGGTTCGGATCGCTCAGTCGTAATGCGCTCCCAGCGTCATTTCTACGACACGGAAAAGAAACGTCCAATTCAAATGAAAGCATACGTGGCTTTTGAGTAAGTAAAACGTTCTTCCGGCGAACGGATCGGGTTAATGGCTTTTTTTTTCTTAATTTTTTACTCAAGGTCACTGATAACTGTTCTTGGCGTTGCACTTGTTGCGGTTGTGTTTGCTATCATGTGCCGTTTTAAATTCGGTCGTCAGTTACTTCTCAAGGTAAGCGAAAACGTTGAAATCGAAGTATTACAAAAAAACAAAAACAACAAAAATAATCATCCATTGTGTGCGTCCATTTCTGCAAAACATTCCAGTACCCAAAGCTATTCACACTCGGATACGCCTCACATGAAGGGCCGTCGGAAAAATCTATGGAAAACGCCCAGTTTGCTATCTACTTCCGCGGTGAAGGTTGGGATAAGGAGGAAAAGCTACTGGAACCGACCGATCAATTCAAAAGCCCACCAACGAAGAAGATCGTCACGAAAGTGTCCGGCACCAATCCAGGGTACGGTGCGACCTGCGTCGCCTTGATCCTATCGGCCCTTACGATTCTGCGCGAGAGTGATAAAATGCCGGGAAGGTAAGCTACTATCGATTTTCCTTTCGTTCCCAACATGCTGAGAATTTTTCTTTTCTAGCGGTGGAGTATACCCGCCCGGAGCTGCATACGCTAAAACGAGCCTTATCGAGCAACTGAGCAATAATGGTTTCACCTTCGAAGTGATCAAATCATCAAACAAGTAAAATGACCAGCATCTTTTATAAACAAATCGCACCCAATAGTGCCAAAACTATGAGCCAGGTGGTAGCAGTGGTTGGTACAAGCGGCTTTCGATATATTACCGGTAACATTTACAAATAGGAGGTATCGCATTCACTAACTGTACGTGCAATTAAATGTTTCTTTTTTATGTATAAATATTTTGAACGTTTTATTGGAAGGGAGAGTTCTTGTTGTCATTCCGAAATCCGCTCGGTCGTTTTTGGAAATAAACTCGCTTTCAACTGTCTGTAAACACAGTCCCTTCGTTTCTTTCGTAAGAGAAAAACACATGGCGCACATCCGTTTAAAAAACTCACCTGAAATAAAGCGCTTTATTTGGAAGAACTTAGAAGAAAACAGTCGCAATATCTGTAAAATAGAGAAATGAAATTATTACATTCTCATAAACGCTGTCCTAAATGATGGTAAATAAGTTTTGCTACATAATTTTGCATTTTGTAATGTAATTTTTGATATTAAGAACGAACACAATACCGGTCGATAATGTTTTTTTTTCTTCATCGAACAGTTTACTTACTGCTATGGGTGAGCTTGTGGTAAAATTGTAGAACAGCGTTTGTCCGCTACTTAATGGCACAACATTGTGCATTCATCTTTCATCATCCGCAATGCCACTGTTGGTAGAATCCATCATTTCGGTAAATTCATCAAAACCAACCAATGCGCCAAGTTAAAGCACCCTCTTCGGGCAAAATGTGGGATCGTACAGCATTGATGATTGTACGATTGTTCAGCATTATTTTTCCGCCCAATGGCAAACCGATAAACACTCGAGAGCAACCTTTCGCAAGAGAACGTACGTTTTGATAAGAAAACAGAGTTTACCACATCTCTGCAGGAAGAAGAATGCAATGCGCTCACAGCGTCAATCATCTGAAAAAAGTATTAATTAAGGTTGGAACCAGCAGGCTCCATTAATCGCAAATTAATCAATCAAAGAAAAATACGGTCATCTAGCTAGCAGCAAACACTACCAAGTTGGAATGACGAGTCATCCAGAGGAATCTATCTTTTTTCGCATCCATTTTTGGACTAAAAACATCACATCGGCTACTAAAAGCTTCTTTTATGTTTTACAATTTTTTGCTTTATTTTCTGAAAATTTTCCATTTTTTTGCTTGTATTTCGAAAAATACGATTTTCCATCAGCATCGTTTTGCCAACCGGACTGACCTTATTGCCCTACAAAGTTTTGTTGACCATAAATCCATCTACACTGACGATCAGCGACGGTTGGGGTTTTTTTTCTTGTTTTTTGTTAATACGATTTCCCTCGGTGCCGTTTCTTTTTATGAGTTTGCAATTTATGAAATATACGCTCACACACTAAATAGTAGATTATAATTATACAATTATAGTTGGTTGGTTGAGAGTTTGAGAAATGGTGAATAGTATCGTTATTTGTTTCAAAACATAGCCATGTTAGAAGAAGCACGTTGCAAATCGCTCGCCAAGAGACGTTCGATGATTTCATCCTGCTTGCTTATAGTAATGCTTTTCCCCTCTCTTTCTTGGTTACCAATGGAAACCAAAAAGTGGGGTGTGTGCAAAAGTATAGACTCTTTCAGTTTACCAGCTTTGTGCACGGCAAGCTGTAGAAGATACCAACGCACGTCACCAATCGAACAGTACTGCAGCAGAGCCACTAACATAGAGCCATTGTTGCCGTCTTCAGGAAGAGAGTCCTACGATTTGTCGGTTTGTCTCGGTCTCGTATAGTCCAACGTGTCTGTATGTTCCTATTCTCACTGGTGATGAAAAAAGTCTTCTAACCATGCCGAAAGCAGCAGTTAAAATGTTGCTGTCTGAAGCTGCTGCTGCTGCTACACACTACGTGCTACATCTTGTTTGCACTGGAATGAGCCACTTCAGCAGATTTTTACATATCAGTTCGCACTCTAGGCCAAACTGGGCGGTCTTCACAATTAGCACTGCTCCTATTACAAGTAGCCTGAGTAGTTATCTAATAAACTTTTGTTCATTATTTTCTTCTCTGTTTTATTCATGTTCACTTTTGCATGTGCATTAAAAAAACATTCTCAACGCGTTACACCTTGGCCAGTCGTTACAGATAAAAAAGTCATAATGTTATGAGAAAAAAAAAACCATACGTAGTTTGGTCATTTGCTACGTCATCATCTGTATAGATTGCTCATATGGGAGCTTCGAACTTGTGAGCCAGTGCACGGATACTAGTGCTGTTTAGCAGACGGCTTCTGTGGCTTCCGCTTCCGTTGTGTTCCAAAATGCCAACTTTTAGCGACCTTCCGTCGCCTAGGGATCTAATTGAAGAGTATTCAATCTTCATATATGTTTCCTTATACTATCTCATACATTAGGGATTATTTTATTCAACTTCATGCATTTCATTCGGTGTCAAGCAATTTAAAGATACGATATTATGTTTCATTTGCTTCCATACACGTATTTCAAAAGATGCCCGTAACGTCTCCTCGGGGACACATGTCGTTTAACATCGGTGCCAATTCACGGTGCCTCGACAGGCATATATGTTTCGTTTTCCTCATTGACTGTGCGGAAGCTAACGCATTGTATTGCACACACGTTATTTTGTAAGAAATAGTATGATCGTGGAGGTTATTTTTGAGATACAACCGAGAAAAAGAAAAAAATCGCAGTCGCGTAAAAAAAAACCTACGTCACAGAATCGTATATTTTATTTGCACTAGTTTCTGTATGTTCTCTTCGAGTTGGGGTCAAAATTAAAAACAATCGCTAAAACAAATGCTAGACTCATGGAAACAGGAAAAGAAAAGGTTCAGGTACACCAACGCGACTCCCGAGGGACAAATGAAGTTACAAGAAAATTCTGATACAATTCAAATTTGTTCGAAACTTGTCTCGATCGGTCATATATATCGATTATGTATTGGTGGTGGTGGTGGTGGTACGAGTGTAATTATACAACTTAAAAATCTCAAGCATGTTAAAAAAACGCACTGTAACGCAACACATTATGCTATGTGCCAGTGTGTCAGTAGCCGCATCCGAAAATCGCTTCTTTTGCTATTGCATGTTTACAATGTAAAATTTGAAGTGTAGTAAACCTTAAAATAAAATGTATTCTTATTGAATGTTCTGCCAATTGGCTCATCATCACGATACTTTTCATGTTACTTTTCATGTTACTCAAACCATACCACCATTTTGATGGTAAAAGATTGACTGATTTATGCAATTGCCACAACAGTACACACCTACTAGGCGTATGTGTACGACTGTTTTCGCACCCGCCCTTTAAACAACTTCGCTAACGCTACACACATCGATTGAAAGTTTCAAATTCTATAATCGCAGTAAACACTGACCAACCAGGTATATGATGTGGTTGAAGCTTGTCTTCGTCTTGAAAGAAAAAAAATCCTTTTCGTCGCGGGAAGCGAACTCTCTGTCCCCATAACTGCACACGCAAAAATTGGGAAATGGGGAAATGTGGTTCGACAATAGTGCACATCGCAACACATTGTGCATTTCCCGGTGTCTGTTGAGAAGATATAGTACGAATAGGGTGTCCGAGTCAGAGATATAGAGTCGTGTCGTGGGACGTCCTTGTGTGAGTGAGTATGTGTTTGTATGTGGGGAGGGGAGAGTGTGGTTGTGTGTCTACCTTGCGCTTCGTCGTCACGCTTAGAAGCGTCGATTCTGGTTACCACCGCCGCCCCCCTGACGATTGTTTTGTCCCATTCGGTTCGTCTGTTGGGAGCCACCGTTGAATCGTTTGCCGCCAAAGTTTCCGCCCATGTTAAGCCGGTAACCACCGCCACTGCCCATACCGCCGCCAGCTCCACCACCCACGTTCTGGCCAAAGTTGCGGTTGCCAATACCACCACCGCCGCCCATGTTGTTGCGATTACCACCGCCCATGTTGCCACCGGCGTTGTTGGAGCCACCGCCAAAGTTTCCGTTGTTGGAGTTGTTGAAGTTGTTGCGCTGGCCGCCACCACCACCACCGAAACCGTTGTTCAGGTTGAGATTGGGGAGTGGTGGATCGCCACTGTTGAACGGGTTACTGTTGCCACTGATTGCGAGCCCCTCGCCGAGATTCTTGCCCGAAATGAAGGCCAATCGAAGCAGATCCTGAATGACCTGTGGATTGCTGAAATCGCCACCATTGTTGGGATTGAACTGATTGCGAGGTCCCTGCATACCAAAGTCTGAAGCGATTTCGAAAGAGAGAGAAGCGAAGATAACGAAACGTCCGGTGGGCTGGTAGATGGAAATGGGAACTTACTAGCTGGTCCACTGAAGCGGCTGCGCTTCAACGGTGGTGGACCGCTCGAGCGATCTGATGAAACGTTCTCCAGCACAGCCGGATTTTTGTCGATAATTTCCTGCATTGCGAGCGAAATCTTCTCATCATTCTCCTTGAAAATCTTCTTGTTGATCCGGCCCGTCACTGGCTCCACGTTGCACCGAACCGGGCGCTGCTTTTCGTCCAGCTTCAGCACCTTCTCCGCGATCTCCTTGTCACGGAACTCGATGTACGCGGTAGTGCGATCCTTCTTCACCACACACTCGATGAAGCCGAACTTGCGGAACTTTTCGAACAGTTTCTCCTCGGTCACGGCCAGGTTCAGCCGCACCACCTTGATCGACTTCTCCGTGTCGAAGTACGTGTCCTTGCGGCCCGGGAACACGTGCAGACATTTGCTCTGGAAGTGTTTCCCGTTGAACGCCTTGATCGCTTCGTTTGCCTGCTCGCGACGCGCGAAGTAGATAAGCGCTGCCATTACCATGGACGTTTGACTCTGCTTGTACGAGGGAATGTTTGGCGAGAAAATAAATTTAATGTGTCCACCGTAGCTTGAGAAATACTGTTTGATTTCGCGCTTGTCCGCCTTGTACGGGAGGTTCGCAACGTAGATTGGCCACAGCTTGGCCAACGGTTGGGGTGGGGGACGCTGCTTCTGTTCTTCGCCTTCCTCACTGGAGGCACCCTTCTTCATCGCGGGAAGCTTGATATCCAACACTATCGGATGAATGGGAATCATGATCAAAGCGAAGATAGCAATGGTTAATTTTGCGCCAACAGGAGAAGAGAACACATACAACACAAACTTACCCAACGGACCATCGTATCGCTTGACGGCGATAGTCTTATCCTCTGTGGCGTTCTCCTCGTCCTTCTTCGGCACCGGCATGGAGGTGCACTCAAGTGCCCGCTCGACCGAGCTTGCATCCTTGAAGCAGATCATGCCGTGCTCGTCGCCGAACTTGCGTCTGTTGACAAAATCAATTTCGCCGTACTGCTCAAAGTGCGAGTATAGCATTTCCTCCGTGATCGTTTTGTCCAAATTCTCCACGTACACGGTCGTCTTAAAATTCGGTATCATCGTGGCAATAACGTGATGCGCGTGGACACGCTTACCCTCGAAAATCTGCTGGTTCAACTTGTCCGCAGCGGCCTTCGCCTCTTCGGCAGCCTCGTAGAACACCTGCGCGGCCGGTCCGAAGTTGCCGGTCGTGACGCGCACCTCGGTCACCGTACCGGTACCCTCGACCGCCTTTTTCAGCTCGTCCTGGGAGCTGATCCAGCTCTCGGGAATGTTGTACATCTGGACGCGATTCAAGTTGCGGAAGAACAGCTTAGCCGCCCGCAGCACGTCAATGTGCTGATTCTGGTCGTGCCCATTGCAATCGTACACGTTAATGCCCGCCTCAGCGATCTTCTTCATCGCCTCCTCCTTGTCCTCCGGACTGGTGCAAGTCACGTAGGCAAGCGGATGGAACAAAACCACCGACTGGACCTTGGCCAGATCTTTAAACTTCTCATACACGTCCTCCTCCGTTACGTCTATATTTTCACACACATACACGCACAGCGCATACATATACATATTTATACACATAGGATGTGGCAAAAACATACAAATTGTCATCGTCACGTCACGTCAACGCGTGGACCAAAGCACGAAAATCACCATCGAATGGAATAGAGAAAGAGAGAAGAAAAAGAAAAAATAGAAACCAAAATAAGGTGATAACCATTCTCATAGTTTGCATACTGTTGTTTTTGTGTTTGGTTCGCGTGTTTGTGCCACAACCTGCCACAACCGGTCACCGAACGGATCCCATGTTTTTCCCCATCCAGCAAGCAGGATGATAGACAGGACCCGCAGGAACGCGGATGCGTCGAGCGTAGGCGCGCGTGCAAGCGGGCATCACCACACACCAAATTCAACACAATCAATCAACCAACCAAACCAACTACTTGTGTGTGCGCAATCGACCAACTGTCGATTGGTAAGGGAAATTATTTTACTTTTTTTGTACCAAAACAAAGCAACGAGTAGAACAAAATAAATGGTGTGGGAAAACTTACTCTCATTATCAACCACATGCACGAAGACATCCTTCTTCATGTGACAAATGACGATGAACTCAAGGTGCATACGCAGCCGACGTCCGCGGAAGACAGAGTTTTCTTTCTCCTTCAGTGCCTTCGTTGCCGTCTCCTTATCTTTGAAGAGCAACAGGGCCAAGGTGTACTGTTTGTAGTGGAAAATTTCCACACTTTCAACCGGATGGTCCGCAAAAAGCTCCCGCAGTTCCTCCTCGGTGATGTCGGCTGGCAGATTGCCAACATTCAATTTCTTTTTGTTGTCTGAAAACAGAACGCACAAAACGGAGAGAGAGACGACGATACAGAAAACAATGCATCTTGCGATTTTTTTTTGTTTCGTTGATGTGTTTTTGTTTTTGTTTTGGGCGGCACCAATCCCGCACGTCATAGAAGCACATTTTATGCAGTTGCAGTTTGGATTGTTCCGAACAGTTCAGCGGCATACAACTGCTCCGATGATTTTACCGGTGGTTATAGCATCCAATCGCTAGTCTAACTATCTCACTAGAGCGTATATCAAATGTTTCGTTTCCAAAAGAACACGACTTGTGATCAGTGGGAAAAAAAGTTCTCTACAAAAGGTTGCGCTTTTTTCGACTGTTCTTTCGGTGCAGGGGATTCTCGTGTCGTTCATACTGAATGAAGATGCTGCTGCTCCGTTTTATCTGCTGTTGCTCTGAAATAAACAATTTTAGTTTTGGAAATGCATGCAGTTGAACATGGTGAAGATAACATTCATTATGATTTGTGCGAAGCTTGTAGATCTTTTGTTTTATTTTATGCCGGAAACATCTTCTAATCGGGCGCCATACCGCGTATACCGACAGCAACATAAGCATATTTTTGATGGCGTTATGCCTTTCCCCATCTCACGCACACACACTCTTGTTGTACCGGCGAGGTAGAAGTATGCGCGCACGCGCCTGCATAAGTGTGTTTGTGTGTGTGTGACTCGCATTCTCAATTTTTCACTGCCGCCGCCATTGTTCTTCCAAATCGATGAATTTTGTCTCATGCACAAAATCGTCATTAAAAAGTACTGTAAACATTTGATAAATGAAATTTTCTGCTTCTACCAAACGATTTCTACACAACGACCGGCTTCATGCCATGAAGTAACCTTTATTTGCCTACGTTGTGTGCGTCGCCATTTTACCTTGCCATAGGGCGTCCTTTTTCCAGCCAGCAAGAATGATTGGCGCAGTTGGAAAAAATCCACAGATTCCATTTCGATGGCATTCTTGTTTTAATCACATATTTTACTGTACTGCTACATTATACACCTTGCAAAGGCGTTGTTCAACAGGGCCAATTTTCCGTATCACAACTTCACGCTTACTCACCAGCCTTCATCCGGGATGGATTGTTATCAGCCATGATGTTTCACTATTCCGTGTGAGATGTTTCACGTGAACAAATAAAATTCACTTTTTAGATTCTTTCACTAATTTATTTCACTTCACAAAGCGCTAAGCTTCACTTAAAACACGAAAATATCAATCCAAATGTGCGGACGTCCGTCAAGAGTAGGTACGCTTCCTTCGTCACAAAAAAATGAGATGAAAAATGGTGGAATGACAGTCTGAAAAGGTTAACTTTGACAGCGGTACCTCCCCGCTTTGATCCCGTAGCTTTAGACAACCAATGACGTCACAGTAGCTCAAGCAGGGCCGATAATTTAGTGTGCGAAAGCGAGATAGAAGTA
>JXXA01005685.1:0-18667 GCA_000956255.1 Anopheles punctulatus | reverse complement strand
CTGCCCCTGCTAGTAACAGCGAAGAGAAGTGCGAACAGAACGTTCGTATAAATCATTTTAATAGTTTTCGACGATCATCTTTCACGGGATTCGTACGTACATCTTCATTTGTGATAATTTACGCCACCGTTAGCCTCTTAGCACTTGCGGGCAGGAGGCGTTGCTGAGTAGAGGCGTTGCAAAACCACCAAACTCATTTGCACTTGCACCAACCACACTTCCGCTTTACAGGGGTTGGAGAGTGAAGGGCGAAAGGATGGTAAAGCGATGTGTTCAAATGAGGAAACTTGGCTTCGGAACCTTTTTCTGCGGTTTTCGAGCTTTGCGGGCATGAGGTTCCGCACATTAGCATCGTTCAGGGGTGGGTGCTGCGTCAATAATAGCTGTTTGGTGTTTCAGACGCTCGAGGATGATTCTTTTATAATTATGTTTTTGAATCTACCGCTCGTTTGCCACAATTGCTCCACTTCAACACGTAAAGTAGTTGCTCCTTTGCTCGCGCCCACTCGTATGGAGCCCAGTATTTTAACCACTTTTTACAGCAGAACCGTATGCACAATTCCACGCAGCGTTCGGCTGGAAAGAAAATAATAAATGAGAAAAAAAAATCGACCACCGACCATAAAGGACCCAATCTTTATCAAACCGCATTGCGTTACCGCAAGCCTTTTGAAAGTTCGAAAGCTCTTTGCGAACCATTTGCCGAACCCGGAACGATCACGGGTTGGCGTGTGAGCTTTGCTTTCCGAAATGCTATGCACAAAGCCCAACGCCACCCAGACACATTCGAGGATGAAACATATTTTCCTGTCCTTTCAGGACACCCTCGACGCAAAACCGCAAAGCGCAAGTGAGTTGAAGGAAATTTGCCTATCGGACGGGCACAGTGTGCCTTCCGTGTGAATCGTTTCCACACACACACACACGCATCCACATGCAAAAAGCCACACGTTCGGACACATTCGATGGTGATGCCGGTGGCCTGTCTTACGGTCAGCCCGAGTCTCCGAACGGGAAACGAAGACCCCGGGACACATAGGTCTATAAATTTTCCAGCATTTCCGCGTTCGCTCTTGGCGCGAGCGTACGTGTCCGTGTATGTGTGTGTGTGTGGATCCGTTCCAATGCCGGTGCCCCGGGAAGGACAAATTCCTCACCCTTGTACACCGACACACAATCGCTTTTGCTCTCACGGGCTTTTGAGCTCGAATAAAAGAAGTCTGGCCCGTCGGTTGGGGCCTCGAACGCACTCGTAATGGTGCAAACGGCGGAAGGAAATGCTTTATGTGGCCAGATACTACGTGTGGGTGCAGGGGGGAGGGGGCGGATGTGGATTTTTTTCCCCACCGTTGCCTGGGTAATTGTGTGCGTATGTGTGCATGCAGCTTCATTTTGTGAAGTGTTGTCAGCGTGTAACGAGGTGGAAAAAGCGAATGAATTATTGTACGTGAGATAATATTGAGCTCGCATTCGAGTAGTTTTAGCAAGCACTAATCAGGGATTGTAACGCGGAATAAAGAGCTGGGAGCTAATCAAGCGGTATTTAGTAAGAAAGACAAATCATCATTTAAGCATAGAGTAATATTAATCCCGTGTTTTTTTTAAATTTTTAGTACTGTTTACAACTAGTACAGAGTCAATCTTGGCCAATCTTGTAAATAACACGATTGAGGCTTTGCCTGACAAAATTTACTCTTTTAGCGCACCATTTGCGATCTCCGTCGGAATCCAGCTGTTTGAACCAAAAATAATTGAAATACACATTTTGATATTTTGATTTAGGAAACCAATTTCATTTATGCATCAACAAAATCGATCAGTTTGCCATTGTGCAGTGCTGCATTTGCCTATCGCATCTGGCACTGATGCGTGCAGCAATCTTGACCTTTCGCCTGTGCCGCATCCGTCCGGTATTTGGTCGCACCAACAACCGAATGTGTGTTTTGTCGCTCGCTAGGACACGATGACAGCGGTTTACTGGTTTTCCCCCGACGGCCATCGAATGTCAACGCCCGTACAGTCAAACTTCCACCAATTTCCCATGGTTGGATCCGGTTTGCATCCATCGCATCCGGGTAGCGAGATAATGAATGTATACGTCATAGTTAATTATGCCTAGATTATCGTGGTTTAATGGTTTGTTCCAAACCAACGAACGGAGCAATAATGTCAAACCGTGCGCACGTGCACTTGCCTCCGTCCCCGTTCCTGCTGCGCAGTGCTGAATGGCTGAACAAATTTTGATCCGCCGTGAGCGCTGGTGGGTATGGAAATTGGTGCATCGGACTTCCGCCACGATCGGATGAGCCCTGTGGTGTGTGAAATTTCGCGTCACCGATGGCACCGATAGCTTAACTGCTTCACAGCGAGCGTGAGCAATTCCCGAAAGCGCACTGGGGGACGGGATTGATGTTCATCAAAACCGTACCGTAGTGGTGGTAGGCGCGGCCCATAATGCTCCTATGGTTATGTAAATCCGGCGCATCCATCGCACGTCCAGCTCTCGGGCCATCAGGGATAGAGTCACTTTACTTCGAGCGTGGCGTTTCATCGCGTGTGAAACCGACGGCCGCACCGAACCTCTCTCCCACTCTTTGCACCGCTTTCGTGGAAAAAGGGGAATTATCGGTGGTCGGAGGTTGTTGGAGTTACTCCGGCGGGTACACCGTTGAATATCTTTGGTTTCGCACACCGTAATTAAATCAAAACAATGCGAAGAAAACGTGTTTACGCCAGGGAAATTGGGAACTCCCCTCCGTATAGGGCAAAGGTTGTGCATTTAGCGCCCACGAATAGAGATTGCTGTAGTACTGGAGTTTTGATTATGTTGGCAATGAGTTATTAGCGGAGCAGAAGAAACGTGATACGTTCAAACGACCTTTAGACTGGGTAAATTTAATCAAACTTGGGATACATTCTAGAATGGATATTTTGTTTCAGTTCTGCTAGTTTAGCAAATTGAGCTTATTTTGAGAATGTGTAATTTGGTTGCATGTCGTTGTATGTAATCTTGCAGATCGTATGAAACAGTTGTTCTAAAATGTTGAACTAAAAACGGTCACCAATGAACGTGAAACACTGGGCGTCTCCATTTGATGAGCTGCAAATCAGAAATCTGATTGACCCCTGCCATTTCGAACTTTTATCGTGCAATTTCAATAATTTTTTTCATTAAGAAAAGAAAATAACATTGCACATTTTGGTAAAAGTCATATTAATCATTTATTAGTATTTTTTTTGTCTGTCGAGTAATATTTATCAAATATATATATATTTTAGATTTTATTTCATAGAATATTTCACCACAATCACAATATAAGTTCACTAAGAATGAGAAAAATCACCCTCTAAAGGATTAAAAAATCAACGCTTCTGTATCGTCTATGTCATCTCGAGCAGCCAGCACAATAGGGCTAGAAAATCAATACCAATACAGCAACCTCCACCAGCGTCCGGAACGCGCACAAAACTTTCCCACGTTCAGTGAGCTTCGCCATATCCGCTCTCGAGCCTCCCCGCACGCTCACACAAACGCCCCGCCACCAGGCCGTAAAAGATTGATTCGCGACAATTTTACGACCTACCACACCCACCGCGACCGAGGGTCCCAGTGTGCCGTTTTCTAATGGCGAAAGATAATTAATGGATGGAATGTGCCAGTGACGGGTGGATAAAATTAATCGATGATTCCCGCTCGGAGGCATTGCTGTTGTCGGCAAAGCGCTCGTGCACCACAAGAATAGGTCGAAACGTTCTTGTTCACGTGCGTTGGCAGCATGAAAATTCATTGTCCCTTTGCTGCGTTTCCTCCCGTTTTTTTTCCTGCCCCTCCGCTTTACAGTCACAACGCCGGTTTTAAATGCCACCGACGATGGGGCGCACTGAGTGCTGCGTGAAGCAAAACAATAGCGGAAAGTGCTACTACCAGCTCAGAGCCTACAGGGTTAGGGTGTTTGTGTGCCAGTGTGTGACGGTGTTTGGAATTATGAAAAGTTTGCCAATGGCCAACGGCGCACCGAGGGTGGTGGTGACGCAACGGTGCGCTCGGTGGAGTGAAGCGGCCACTATTAATGGTTCACTTATGTCGCGAGCCAAGATCTAGGTCAGGTCTTTTATTATTGTGCGATTCGTCGTGCGTTGTGGAACAGTGCCGTACATACACACACACACACGCGCGCGCGCGCATATACACTGCATTTAACGCTGCAACATTATGGCGCTGAAAGGCTCTTAGCACGCTTTGAGGACGGAAAAAGCGTTTTCGGTATCGCTTTTTATTCCCATCCGCTTCCACGAGGCAACTGAACGGCATTATGCTGCAAAACCCGGACCGGGGCTATCGCTGTCGTGATTATCGGGTGGCCCTGACAAATGCCGGCCCGATTGGAGGCCAAACATGGTGCACGGTCGGTGGCTGCCGGTAGCCACGTTTGCTATAGGATGCATCCTTTATGAGCGTGGTGTGGTGAAGCGGCCTTTTGAAGATTGCGTGTGTGCGCGGCCACGGGCAAGGGGCGGGTGCGGGAACGTTTAACCAATACGCACGCACCCGTTTGCCGTGGCCGTGCCAGGTATTGCGTGCCGTGCGAAAGGACCTTCACGCGTTTCACGCTGCGCGTGTTTGAAGTGCAGCAAATTGCAAATGCACCAGCAGAAGCCTATCGAGTCGAGCCGGCGAGGAATAAACGGGGCTTAAGCATGGAAGCATGTTTTGATGACCTGATAATCATAATAATAATCGTAAAAGGTACCGTACCGGTGTGCCGCACCGCGACGGGCTTCGCGCGCGCTCGGTTGAGGTCAGTGAGCCGGTTGCAGTGAATGGGATCGGGGTGTGATGACCGTAATGGTGCTGGTGCTTGGATTTTTTTGCTGTTTCTTCATAATTTTAAAGATTATTTTGATTGCAAACAGTTTTTTTCGTGTAAAAAAAAACCCACAGTGTTGTAAAAATAGATCTTTTCTCTATTTATGGATGTTTGCATACTTTTAGGCGCGCTTATCGGAAATTATTTAGGTTTGCATTTTTGTCATTTATTTTATATTTTTACGCGGTAATTAAACCTATATATATATATAAACCTTCAGAACAAAAGAAAAGTGTGACGCAATGTGGTAACACTCAATCCCCGTTAAATAACTCTCTTTCAAGGAAGCTTTCGAACACTGTTAAAGGTGAATTGAACACGTCTGTTAAATCCTCTTTTCCACCTGCAGAGCAAAACTCCGTCAAACAAGAAGCGCCCATATTCGCCGTAGGTTAACCAAACCATTGCACGCCGCAGCACGCCGAAGAGGTTAAATCGCAAGGTAATTGGCTAATGGTGCCCGCTCGTTTTCAACGAAACTTCAAGCCACTCGAAACAGGCGGAAATCATAATTCGAGCCCGTTTCCTTCCTGCCATCCCGGGTTTCGATCGCATGCGAGCGAAGTCTAATTTCAGCCGTGCGCCCCAACACCATTACACACAGCCTAATCTCCTCCGGTTCCGGTGGTTTTGTTGCGGGCCGGTGTGCTGCAGCTTACGAGGGCCGGAAAGTTTTGCTACGATCTGTGCCGATCTTTGTAAAGTAGCTCCTAGCTAGTGGTTCTCGAATATAGGCTCCCGTTGTACGAACACTTTTGGATGCGGAAAATCAATTAATTTTACTCACCCACTTTCACCACAGTTGTGCTCTCCCTGCAGCAAATACCGTTCGATCGATTCAATGGAAAGTTTCGATAGAAAACTCGAAGGTCTCAGTATCGCACGTTACGTGAAGGCGAAGTTTAGCGTGCGCGCGTCTTCGGGCAAAAGTTCAGAGATCGATCCAAAGGAAACAAACACCCAATCCAAGCGGGCAGAACCCGCGAACCCGAGACAAGCGTCTGGTGGGACAAGTAGTCGAGTGTGTTAGAAGGTGTGAAAGAGTAATGGCTGATGAAAACTCTCTCTCTTCCTCTCACTCACTCTCTCTCTCTCTCTTTCTCTCTCTCACTCTTTCGGCCCAGCGCAATGGCTTAGAAAATGTGGCAATCGAGAGTAAATGATGATATTAATGCACAGTCGTTGCCGCTTTAATACGTGGAAGGCTGGTGTTGTGCGGTGCGCTGGAGGAGCGCATTAGGATACCAATTAGTGCCACGTTGCGGGTGGCGAACGGGAGAAGCAAAATAGCAGCAGACGCTGCAGTTGCAACATCAGCTGCCAACCGAAGCTAATTCCCTTTCCCTCCGCACGGTAAAACTATCCAAAACCGGGCACCATGGCCCATGCTGGAGTTGAGGATTTTAATTAAAATAGTTTTTCATCGGCGAAATGTTGCACGAAATCGCTCTTTTCTCTTGCCCCCGAACGAGGGGGGGATAATGCCACTAATGCCACTGGGAGATTGAGTTTTGCTTGGGAATGTACTGCCGAAGAAAGGATCGTCATCGTTCGTCGGTCGTCATCGCATGTGCAGTCGACAAATGCAGTGGAGTCGTGTGGGGGAAGGTGGTGGGCGACCGAGGCTCGTGCTGTGTGTCCTGCTGTGGTCGATATTCAAAGACCACCGGAATCGGAAGTTGCCCAACGGAAGGATGCTGCGCTGGTTGCGGTCAAGCGGATGTATGGTGTAGTACACCGGGCCCATTTACGTTACGACGGTCTAAAATGGCAGGGAATCTAATCTTCCACTCCGAGGGTATCGTAATATCACGATAACGAATCGGTATTTTGGTTAGCTCCCTGGCGCTGTGGCTTGAACGAGCGGTGGATGCCACCAGTAGGATTCAATAACATTTTTAAACACTGTTATTGGTACACATTCTTGGTACGATTGTTTTGAATGACGGGTTGTTAACTGCAATCGAGAATCCAATATAGCAGCGTGATATTTTAAGCGTTTTTTAAACGATAGTTTAGATATTGAGTGTCTCTTTTTTATAAAGTGAAGCTGCACCCAAAAATTTAGCATTGTACTAATTATTGTTGCATTTATTTTTCAAGTCAAATTCACGTTCTCTTTTTTTAAATATTTTACATCATAACTCGTTAACTTTTGACAGGATTAAATTTTAGTGTATATAAAACATGATAACTTTCGAGTAGAAAATTTGTGAATTTGTGATACTCGCATGTAGTTGTAACGGAAAACAACCAATCTACCAGCTAGTACAACGATCGACCTTTCCTTTTAATGTCGCCGACAAGCATTTTCTTTCATTTTCCAGCCGAAGAAATCCTTTACACCAATCGACACTCCTTTTCCATGTTATTGAATGTCCGTTTTTACTCAGTTTTGCTTTGCAGCAACCATTGGAGGGAGACAAAAACAACCTCACACACTCTTTCTCGCCCTCTCGTTCTCTGTTACCCTTCTTGCAGGAGCGCCTTTTCCATGCCTCATTCTTGTTTTTTTTTTTGTGCTTCCCGTTGGTAATCTAGCTTCGCGTGTGTGTGCTTGTTAGTAGTTCGTTCGGTGATGCCCGTGTGTGAGTGTTTTTTTTTTCGCCCATCCTGCGGCGCTTGTTCCAATTTTCAAACTCCCTGCCCGCCACTCGCCTGCCGACCGGTTCGTCTTACACTGTGTAGCAACGTGCAATTTTTCATGCTTGTTCGAGTTTAAGCTCCTCGAAAATCCGAAGCGAAGCGAGAAGGGAACGAGGGGCGGTTTGCAATGTTACCCATTTCTCGTGTGTTGATCCGGGAACGGATCTGCTGCGGACACGTTTCTGCTAGGCTGGAAATATATTGCCGCCTGCTGATGTTCTCGCGCTTTCCGTTTCGCTTCGTTGCCCATTTTTGTTGACAAGTGCTGAAAATCGAAGACGGAGCGAGCGAGCGTGAGAGTGGAGGTAGCAAGGAAGGGAAAAGATTTTTCGGAAAAGGATGTCTCTTTTTTTGCGTCCGTGTCCGTGCCGCAAACACACACACACGCGCCTGGTGGGATGCATTCGGCTTCGGGTGTGGTTCTTATGTCTGTGCCGAGGAGAATTCCATCATCTTGCCTGCCATCGTCAGGTCGGTCGGTGTTGAATATACGACCAGCAGCAGCCGTTGTGGTCTCCAGCTACGTGTGTATGGCTGTGTAGCCGAATAATATTACCTTTTCGTTCGCTAGAACATCCACAAACAGGCTTCCACACTGGTTGTCCCTTCCCCGCCGGAGGATCTGCAAGATGATAAGCTTTCGGTCGGCTTAGCCACGGGAATAAAATCAGCTTTCGCTGTGGTGGCAAATTGGGAACAGGACAAGAGAGTAATCCCACGAACGACGGGGAAAAAAGAGTGAAAAGGGAAAGTAAGACAACAAAAAAATCACAAGAAACTGTTTCCAAAGCACAATATTTTCAGCCCGGAACGGCCACGGAAGGACCACTTGTCGTGTGCGAAGTCAAGTGTCGTTTTTCTCACAAAAAGAATCCTTTTAAAATCGTGCCGATTTTATTTTCTGCACCACAGATACACGCGGAAACGCGCCCTCCGTATAATATGCTCTTTCCCGTTCCGGTACAGAGCCCGCTCGCAGAAGTTTGCATGAGAAGGGAAAAATATTGGTAGAAAAATTCAACCTCGGCTTGCTCGTTTTGGCGAGCGGCCAATAAGTGGGAAAAGTTTCGCCCAATGGGCAAATGTTGCAGGGCCAACAGTGGCACTCGGTAAGTGGTAAGCTGCACCGTCGGTAAATGATTTATCCGAATACTTTGGCACATTAGCTGGGCTCGTGGTTTTATTTGCATCGTGGAAGTGGCGCTATTGCTTACACATGGAAACACATTTTTCCAAGTTGTTATTGACTTGCTTCCAGTGATTTGGGTTTTAATTGAAATTTTGACAGCAAACGGGTGTACGTTTTGGGTAGATGAATTTGAGAAAAAATGTTTTGGATCTTCTGAAAGTAACAGCACCAAACTTGGCCCAACCTCAACAAAGATGTAACACAAACCCGTTTTCATTTGCAACACTTCTGCGTATCTTATCGACCGGGCAGCTCCTGGGATAAAATGAGTTAAAGTAAATAGTTCACCTTTTGCTGGCAGTTTGAAGTTCTGCTCTAGTGCAACGTGGAAAGCGTAGCGGAAATAGATGCACTCACCTGGTGCTATTGCATCTCGCTAGCCCCCTTGAGGCTTAAAACTTAAGCCCAGCTGCTAGGTGGGATGAGATAAGGCGCCACAAAAGCTAGCCATTACATTGTTACGTCGAGCGAAGCGTGGAATGCATTTTTATATTTTGTTTTTATTTCTATAATGGATGCACATATCAAGCATTGAAAATAAAGGAATAATATCAGTGGAACAGGCTGGCTTTATTTTGGTAAAAATGTGTTTAGATGTTTATATTAAAATTAAAATGACTTCGTCGCATTCCTTCCAACCTCACGCAATACCCGAAATGCCTCCGCAAACAACCAATGTCGATGTCAAAACCAGGAACCCAGGTTCACCGATTTGCTGCTAATTGATTTTTGTTCTTCTTCTCGTAGCCCTAAGCCAGCTGGGTATTAGTTAGAATCTGATACAATGATTGTTTCAACCGGCAGCCGGCAGGGTTTTTAGCAGGAAGGCAATTTCGAATACGTTTCTAAGAAACATACAGTGGCACAGCGCATGCAAGTTCAAAAACCTCGGTACCAAACGGTATTACTTTCGGACACCCGTCCCCCTTTCGGAAGGGTGGCATACGGGCTGCCGGATCGTTACATCTTCGGGCGGTGATCTGTGCGGGGTTCACAGGAATTGAATTAAATGCCTCCGTAGATAAGACCGTAAGTAGTGTAATCCATTAAAATGTTTAATAGTGAACATTAGGGAAGGAGAGGAATGTGCCTTGAAGCTTACTGCAAATGTCTCACCGGAGTTTACCCCTCTCCTCCAGTGAAGAGGGTGGGTTTTTTCGTTCTGTTCTGTTCGATCGGAAAATTTACTTCAATTGAATAGAATCTGTGGAACGTCCGCTTACGGTGGCTTATGTTTTGGGAAATATTTCATGCGGTTTACCTCTAGCTAGCAGTCGGTCTTTTGGTGATGTTGACGTATGGATTTCGGTTCGATTTAAATGCATGATAGGGGCAAATAAATGTCTTATAAGATATGGGTTCGTTAGTAAGATAGGCCGGCATCAGCCACGTGATTGAATAAAACATTTATTAACTTCCATCACAGCCGAAAGCTATCTAGTGCTGCTTCAAATATTTTCCTCTATTCGAAGCGAACGACCGAAGACAGAACTTGATTTCTTCCCGCACACAGTACGCTCGACCACTTGACCAAACCACAGCATTAAGCAAATTAATTGAATCCTGTGAAAGACGTAATTGCAAACTAGATTTATAATCGAGCTAATTATCGTCCATCGGTGGAGCATGTATCGGGCGCGCAAAAGTCATCGCAAAGGAAACGCCCGATAAGCGCTTTCGATTAATGAACCTCCTAATGATCTCGGATACGAAGCCCGCACCGAGGCACCATCGAGGGTACGAAAAGTATACGGTTCCTTGACGGTGGTTGTGACCACGCATCATTGATCGGAGAAAGAGTTTTCCGTAGACGAACGTCGGACGTTCGAGCGGGGGAAGATCGATTCGATAGATTTATAAATTATCCGAAGTATTTCGGTCCCTCGGACCTAGACCTGTCCGACCTTCACACACCCAAACAAAATGAAACGTCTAAAAACAAACCAAGTGTTTCGTCCGCTCTTCCGGGGTACCACTTTGAGACTTAATAAATAAGGTTATCAGAAAGGGAGGTGGCTTCAGCGTGGCTCACAGCAGTGGTGAGCAATGCTGCATTGGGTTGAAATATTAATCAGTTCAAATAAATCGATCTGAAACACTTTACGCAGAAAACTTTATGCATTCGGGCTTAAAAGGAAGATTATGTCGCCTATGGGTGTGCAATTTAAAGAATATTAAAGCATTACGGACACTAAACGAACATTTTATGATTTTTGGATGATATTAGGAAATAAATATTTCCTTTAACAGAACGTCAAAAAAAATCTAAACAACTTTTTTTTTCTAAGGATTGCAAAGATTCTGTGATTTTATGTCTTGTGTCGAATAATCTTTACGGCCTTGCAATGTGCGATGTTCTGTCTGTAGTAATCCATTAACCAATCCTGGCGCTATCATCATCATCGCTTCTTATTACTCACCCGTGGTCGGGCAGGATGGGAGAAAATTTATTGGCCCCACTTAGAGGGACCCTCTGACTAATGTACTTTCCCGATAGGTTACACATTAGCTAAGCAGCGGAAGTAAATGGCTCTCGGAGAGCAGGCAAGAGACAGCAAGACTGGGACGGACACAAAACTTTCGCATTCTAAATGGAACGGACTGCCTTTTGTGAGCAACTATGAGCAATGGTCATCTCAAGTGCGGCATTCCGGCATTTGTCGACGAGTGTATGATGGATACAGAAAGCAGTTACTATCAGCACTTGGGCAGAAGTGCTCCATAAAATGTTCGGAAGAGGGAGGGGCAGGGGAAAAGAGCATATGTGTGTGAGAAGAAATTCAATTAAAATAATGGATTTCTAGAAATGTACGTGGTCAAACGGTGGAAGCTATTTGTTTAGAAAAATAATCATACTAGCATTTGAAAGCACTCCGAGCAGACAGGCAACTTCGAGTTAAACTCTCCTCCAATGGTGGAATTAGCAAATCGCAAATCTCCCTCTTAGAGAACGGCTTTCTGGCACGGTGCTTGGTGATGGCTGATTTAATGGCAATTTACTTTTCAATTTACGACCTCGCCAAACCACGTAACGTCATCGGCAGCCGGGCCGAGATCAAATTCCGCCCGAGCAGCAAAAGATAGAAAGAGAAACCTGCAACGCGGCATCGATTTCGTTCGCTTGTTTTCAGCAAAGACCGTGGACGAAACCGCGAGATTCCTTCCCATTAGACGAGGTACTGTCCCGGCCGGGAAGATAAACCACACGAGATCTATTTTTATGACGTGTGACAGCTATAAAAACGAAATAATTCCCCGCCGGTGGTGCTTTATTGACAGAAATATTTCACTTTTATTGCACGCTGAATAGTTCCCGCACGTTTTAACTTCAAGCTTCCCCCGACCGCCGGTGAGTCGCCCGCGAGGACACGCTTCGTCCTCGTTTTCTGATCGTTCCCGAAGGTTAACACGGAACCGTAGCCATACACCGTACCGAGGCAAAATTGAGTCATACGGAGCCGATCTTCGGCAGGTTCGCTGATTGATGGAGCGGTTTTGGGGTGGACTGGGCGTGAGTCACCATTGAGCCATAAAACAAGGACAATCTGTGTAAACCGTAAAGACGGACACAACTCAATATGACAGCCGGAGCGAATGCTTAAAGATGGCTGGTGGGGTTTTATTGAATTTTCATTCCGGCGTACACGGTAAGCTGCCGGGATGGGATCTAGAACTCGCCGAGCTAGATCGGACATAAAGAAGGTACGCTCGGTTATTGAGTTTTTTTTCGCGTTGCAAATATTCGCACTGTGCTGGCTCTCGCGCGCGCTGTGGGAAATTGATCTTTAGTGGATTCCTTTTTTGTTTGTAAACTGAAGCGGTGGTGGTGGTGGCCCTCGAAGAAGCTTTTAATTAGGTCAAGTTGATTACAGGGAATGCTTGCTTTGCCTCGGAAAAGCAGGATCAAAATTAAAATAAAAGAAACCCGGCGATATTGATTGGAGCAGCGAGCGCACTAAGAGGATTATGCATAATTAGGTTTTCCCATTCTTGCCCGGGCTTGGGTCCGGCGTCTGGGATGAATTCTTTAAGGATTGAATTCGAATGAAGATTCATTTCGGATTTCTACTTTAATCTAGCTCGGAGCGTGTCGAAGCGGTCGCTCGCTTTGCTTGGAAAAGTTGCATCGAAAATGTGTTCTTTCTTCTCCCCCGAGCACATGAGGGCATCAGCTGCTGCTTGTGCAGATAAAGCTTCTTGGATAGAATTTTACGGTATCTCTAGTCTATCAAAAACACCTCCCACCTCGCTGCCCGATTGGAGGTAGCCCATGCTTCAACCCCGGTGAGGATATTTTTATCTACATTCCAACACGTACGTGCAGCTGATGCAATTCATTTCCAATCCAGCAGCAGAATGCTTCCCGTGCAGATTGGCTCGGCGCACCGAAACGGCTTCCCACCGGTGGGAAACCCCTTGCGGAAAACACGAAATGGAGCACCAGAGGTCAGAGGTCAATTTGTATCGGTGTGGTTCGATTTCAGTACAGTGCGGGGCGGGTGCACGTTCCTGGCCAAGCAGCCAGTCAGCCAAGACACCGGATGAAATCTTATTTATTAGTGTGCACGGCAGCGGCACGGTAGACCGAGGCCAATCCGGAAGCAATTTTTCAATAATGATTTCACCGGCAACGGGTTGGTATTAGCAATAAGGTTTTTGTTGTTTTTCCTGCTACAGTGTGGCTTACATGTAGAAAATATTCACTGATTATTAATTAAGAAAATGTATGTAAAAATGTGTGCATATAAATTCCTTCAGGCTGCAAATATGTACCGTTTCTATTTAAGTGAATGCAATATAAAATTGTAATTGAATACCAAATAAATAGTTTTATAGAAAAAAAATACGTACAAATGCATACATTCAGGCGAAATAGTTGTTAAATCTTGATATCATTAACATGCGACGAGAGAAATATTTACCGGTTATTGCCCATTTTTGTGGCTCGTTATTAAATAAGCGCTAACTTTCTTATTCTTATTTCTAACAATCCGCCATAATTGCGGTCTTCCCTGTTAATCGTGGCCAGAAACAACGAGAACTACCGAAAAGGGGATCCCGTGTGACTGAAAGTGACCAGTGGCAATCGTTTCGGTGCAGGGAGGGATACCGAATGGCACACCAGAAACTTCATTAGCTCGGTAGAAGAAAGACTAGATAAAAAAAAACTTTAGTCGCTTAAAGCAGCTGCGCGTGGACCGATTGAGGGGGGCGTAGTATTTATTTGAAACCAAACAAATCCTGATCGTATTAAAGGGGTTTAAGCTTCAACTAGAATAAACACCGCAGAAACACTGTAAAAGGGCAACCTGCGCTTTGCTGCATGCGCCACGGTGCTAAGCGAAACTTTTGTTCGCTTCCATTCGTTTCTTTTTCCCGTCCGTGGCGCCATTTGTGTGTCAGTGTGTATGTCGACCAGAAAGGTGTGCAGCAAGGTATGATATTCACAGTTTTTTTTTACCTCAACTACTACACACTGCACTCATGCCGGTGTAGGGAGGGTGGAGTTTTTTGGAGCTAGAAATGGTCTAAATGCGGCACATTTTGGTGGGTCACCAGCGCTTCGGTTCGGTTGGAGTTTGGAGGCTACGATAAGAGCGGCCAAGGGGCTGGCTACCGCCGGCCAGTTTGATTTTCGACGTACAGGAGTGCGACTCAAGTGTGCCAGTTGCTGAAAAAGAAGACAGCCAGCTCGAAGAAAACGGAACACTGGCTTTTAGGTTTTATTTTACCACAAGTCGAGGTGGCTGAGGGAGATTTTTTATTCGGCTTTGGTTCTATTGAGAAAGTGAAAGAGGAATAAAAAAACCACCGAGTAGAAAATCTCCAACTGTGTTCTTGCCGCTTTCCTCTCCTAATTTTCTCTTAATAAGAAAACTTATTAAATCCTCCGTTTGGTGCTGCTGGTAATGGTGGAGCGGCTGCTGTTGCCGCTTGGCTTGTTCGCAAAAGAATATCACAGTTACAGAGTTGTGGCTCGACACTCGAGAGAGCGCAAGTTTTGCCTGAAGTTCGAGGAATCGAATCACCGGTGAAAAGTCCGACGAGGAAGGACGAGTTGCGGAGGAAACGTTCCTCCAGCTTGGTCTGGGCTGAAAATTCTTTCTGCTCCGGTGTTTGGGTGGGGGCTTGAAAATAAAACTTCCTATTCAACTTTTTGGTTAGTTGACTCCTTAGAGCTGTTTGGGAGAGAGTTTTTTTCTTCTTCTTGTGTGTGGATGTGTGTGAGCTGTTTTGGCAAACTTTCGGCTAACCAGGAACTACGAGTAGAAGGGAACGTGAAACCTCAACACGAGCACTATCGCCCAAGAACACTCACGTGACGTAGCGGAGGTTAGGAGGTGAAAAACGTTCATTCCAGGGCCTACTACCAGTCGTGCAAAAAATAAAAAAAATAAAAAAATGCAGCAGCCATTTTCTTTCCATTGTGCCATTGCGAAACTAGTGATTTTTTGGTGCTGTTCTCACACTACCACAAACGTGATTTCTTGGTCAGTCAATTTCCCGGGCCAAATTTTCACTTCTCCTCAGGCACGGGGAAGGCGAATTATTGGCAATTAGAGATTTATGTTTCCTGGCACTCAAATGGGAAGCGGATTTTTTTTTTGGTTGGCTCCGTAGCTTGTGCCTGAAAATGAAACAAAATTAGTTCGAGTTTTACTGGGCCGACTCAAACTTCCCAATCGTTAGTGGGCTTATTTGAGCATCAATTGAAGGGCGCAATAGTGAGTGTGTGTGTGTGTGTGTGGGCGCCCTCTACATTCACGATTCCTTGAAAAGCGGAATTTTCAACAGCACGTCAAATATTGGTTGGCCGGGAAAATTTTCGGCCTCCACCCGCCGGGGTGAAGCGGAAAGGGGGTTCCAGCGGAAAAGGGGAAAGCCCGATCACTCGAGATGATTTTAAAATACTCTCGAACATTTGTAAAAGCTTCGAGTGAAAACATTTATTCCCACGAACTCTTCAACAAAGCACGAAGAGGAGCAATGGACAAAAAAGAAGGGCGAAGCGAAAAGTACCAACTGCTTCTCGCGTCCGGTTCAGTGTGCAATAATAGCGCCAAATCACTCCGCGGGGCGTTTGCTTTCGGGCTGGGCCGAGCCGGGACGAGCCGGGTGATTGGTCAAGTTTTTGGGTGAACATTGTTACGGCGGCTTGGTTACTATTAAACTTTATTTTCTTTTCGCCTCCACCGGCAGCCTCCTTCCAGAGCCCCACATGGTTCTGACAGACTTTTCGGTTGAAGGTTTTTTTTTTCGCCAACCGATGTTTTCTGTTTTTTTATAAGGTTTGTGCTGTTCTTGCGGTGGAAAGTTCAGTTTTGGTCAAAACGTGTGGGTTTTATATGTTTGCCGCGTTGAATGGCGTTGAATGAGTTGTTTACTGTTACGTGGTATTTCACGCCCGTAGCATGAAAATAAAAATCATCTCCCTTTTGTTTGCTTTGTTTTTCGAGCGTGGGCCGGTGTGGAAGAGTTTCGTTAATGCTTTTTCCCTTGCGCTCGCGCATGCCCTCCGTGTCCGGAAGTAATGATTTACGATACTGTTTGTGGGCAGACGAATTGTGAGCTAGAAGGGCATGTTTTGTTTTCAATCTTGAGGATTTTTTTTTCTTTTGAGTGTGTTACGTTAGTTTGTTGTGAAATGAGTTGGAGCTAATTCGATTTTGTGTGGGTTTTAATTACAAAAAAAAACCTAGTGATCCAACAGTGTTTCAGCATTAAAAGGAGAAGTATAAAATGTTGTAAGGCCACAAAAAATATGAACGAAGAAGGCATACAAATTCTGCATTAGGTTAGGATAGGTCTTGAAAAAAAACCCTGTTCTAATTAGCAACCAGCTCGAAAATTCGGCCCACAAGCTAGTTTTATATTAACTCTAACCCGTTTCGACATCGTTTGCATTTAGATATAAATATTTCGGACCGTTTATATTTTCCGTCGACAACCAATGCAGATCTCGGCCTAGAGAGGTCGACGATCATTTGGGTTGCGTAAAAAGGGTAGCCCGAAACGACAGGCCAGCGACAGCACTCGTCTTGATTGCCTTACCGGGGCAGTTTTTTGTTTCAGTGAAATCTTTTTAATTCGCCAAGATTTGTGAGAGCAGATAGAACGCCGCAAGCACCTCCAAGCGCAGCCAGTGGCTTGTGCTTGTGGTTCGGTTAGGCTGACATTCAGATGCATATCTTTTGCACACCGATCACCGGAGAACGCGCACCGCGATTATGGCTCGTAATTAGAGCTCATTTGAATACAAAACTGCTGTAGATGTAGGAAAATGGAAGTGCATTCGGTGCGAACGCTAATGGAAGAGGGTAACAACAGGCAGCCACAGAATAGAAGATTCTTGTATGATGTTCCCGTAGGGAGGTATTTGGAAAAAATAGAGAACAGTTGCAAGCGTAGCTATAATTTGAAGATTTTTAAACTCAGTGCTGAGCAAGGGTTAAAACAGTTCTTAAGAAGAAAAGTGTGTGCGATAGTTTCTCATAAACCGACTCAAAGCACATATGAAATATGAAAATAGGTTGCTTTTATCCTGAACTTACTGAAAGCAGAAGTTGCTATGTGTAAATAAAACTAAATCTTCAGCATGCAGTTTTTCATAAGTCCAAGGACGCATACCGCATGGTACAGCAAAAAAGGAGAAGAATATACACTTCTGAATGTTTATTCATCCACACGAGATGATAATGAGTGTAATTATATTTTTTTTCAACTTCAACTGAGACTTTTTCAACTCCATCCTGATTTGTGAAAGTATCGTCAATTCACCTAGGGCCCTTCTCTACCTTTTCGTGTTGGGGTGAAATATTGCATTTAACTCTCTAAAAGGGATGCCGCATACGGCTTAAGTAGTGGGGGAACGATTCTTCTCTGCACTGGGCATCAATTAAAGCCCGCACGAAAAGGAAAGCAAGGAAACTTTTCATCCCGTTCTTTATTTGCAGCCCGTAGAAACGGTTAGCACATCCATTTGGTGCGAAAGTTTAAAAATCGTTTTGAGTTGGGGGAACTAGCGTCACACAATTGCTGTACTGATTAGCTCGAGGACTGGGGTGAATTTTTTTCCTCCAAGAAGAGTTTGTCCCAATTTGCTGTGTGGAGGTGATCCTAAACGAATGAGCGATAAGGTTGGGTAAAATTAGGAGTTGATTTAGAGAGCGAAAGATTTGAGAAGGAACTTTGGGAGGTGAGGCAAATTAGGAGATACTTTCAGAGCTTGCAATAAGGTAGGTAATTTTTCGTTTTTAATCCAGCTATGGGGACCTACGACTTGTTGAAATGAAGAATAGCTTGCTGGAATTTATTTATCAAGCAGCTTAAAGAAAAGTTCCAAAACCGATTACGATACAAAACCTTCACCCCGGCACACTTACTGTATGAAAAATTGATTTTTCCCATAGCTCATCCCCATCACCACCACCAGTTGAGGAGTAGCTAAGCCCATTTGGAAGATGCAACGATGCAGCAAAATGTTAATATCATCATAAGTGTACGAGTTAGCGGGCAGACTAGGCAGCCAGCTCACCGGCAGCAGGTGTTGTGCAACGAACGAGCGAACGAACGAAACGAAGCAACAACCTTGACCTTAGCCCGCACACCAACGCCTCCCAAAAACCGAACTGAACCATGTGTGCATTTGAGGCTTCAGCGTGCAATCGCTAAGCCTTGCCGACCTCGGAGGTGTATGCAGCAGGAAAATTATTGGTATTTCGTGCTGAAGGAAAGTGCAAAATTAGCCTCCTCGTGCATCAGACTAAAGCGAGCCCACCATCGTCGTCGTTCGTCCGGTACCGTTGCCGAGTGCTATCAGTGTCGAGGTCAAAGGTGGCCGATATACGTACACGTACTAAAACGGCACACAGAAACACCCAACCGGGCGCATTAGTGCAGCGTCCGCCGCAGGGTAGATATAGATAATTTGCATAACAAATTCTCGATAAATAACACCACCGGT
>JXXA01005676.1:0-24022 GCA_000956255.1 Anopheles punctulatus | reverse complement strand
TTGATCACTTCCCATTCCTAAATCACGTCACCCGATCGGAAAGGGAGCAACCCAGCAAACGAACAACCGTTTCGTGCTGATAGCGATCGGGGTGCGCGCACTCGCGGGAAAGCATGCGCAATGCGTTCGATTTTGCGTGCGCAAAGACGCAAAAGACTTGCGCGAAAGTGAAAACCTCGAACCCCTCGTCGGGTTTGCTCGCTCGCTGGCCGCCCCGCTCGGTTGCGATGTGTCAGGGAACGGTTAAATGCGCTCCGCTTTTTAGGCTCCCTCTTTTCACGTGGGGGGGATTTTTTTTTTGTCTACGGTTGGGATATTCATGATAAAAAAAAATCAGGGAACAAGACCATGCAAGTGGCAGCAGCAGTAGAAGCACCAAGTTTGCGTCGGTGGTTTTGGATGGATGAAATTCGGGGCCATCGGTTTCGTCATTCATGTTCCATTTTTGCGTGCACATTCTCGCCGCCCAGTGCCTTCGCGAGGTTAACGGGAACAGAGCGAACGAACTGAAGCAACAAAAAAAAAAAAAACAAAACGTACACCACTGGGTGGGTGGAAGGATGCGAAAAACACACAGCCACAAGCAGACGCAGCGATCGGCGCTCAAATCTCTGTCAGTCGATCTGGCACTGACGTGAAGTGTGGAGCAGCAGCAGCCGGAGCAACAGCAGCAACAGCAACGATAGGAGACGAACGAGAATATAATTAAATCCATTCTGCGGTTTTTGTGCCGCGTGGGAAATACGGTTCGCCGGGTGCCCCGGGATAAGCTCGGTTTTGCCCTGCCGGCGCGCTCAGCGCCACCGCGAACAGTAATCACGCCGACTCCCCACCGTCTAACTGTTAATGTGCTGAATTATGTGCAGCCATTGATTTGCCGGTTCGTCGGATGGAATCAAATGACACGCGCGGGTGGGTGTGGCACCGCTGGAGAGGATGCGTTTTGCAAGGAGAAGAATAGCAAAAAAAAAAACAAGCACAGCAGAATACTCAAAACCTCAAAACCGATTCGCCTGGCGGTTGGTGGTTTGTGCGTGCGTAAGCTGGGAAGTGACGTACGTATCATGTCAACTGACATGTCACCCGTGGTCCTGTTGGGTGGTGAGAGGAGCCTTTCTGTGGTCGCAACGCCCCCCGTTGGGGAAGCGGAAAGGGCATCTTTAGTTACACGCAGGAAAAATATAAAAAAAACAGCACAACATCTTGCAACAAAATTATGGACCCCCGTTCAAAAGCGAAGACTATTAGACCGGTGGGTGAGTGTGTCCCCGAAGAATTTGACCCCGTTTCGTTTCGCCGCGAATGAACAGCGAATGAATAGCGAATGAATAGCGATCAAATTAAAAGTCATCAATCTTACGGCAAACTTCCAGCGCAAAGTAAGCCATGCGAACAGAAACGAACACAGCGCTGGTGATTTGTCTTTTCTACCGTTCCAATGCATGCTTTGTTTGGATAGGGAGGGCGTTGTGTGTGTGTGTGTGTGTGTTTTTTTTTTGTTTGTTGTTGCATGCGTTTGCACTTTCGCGTGTCAAAGAAAAGGACTCGTCGTACATCACGCGATCATTATCGCGCGTACCGGGGCTTCGGTCTCCACTTCCGCGGGTGATGAGTGATTCATAACGCTGCGCCTAATGCGTGCGAAGATATGGCTCTATCTCGGTGATTTGATTTGCATTAATTAGAGCACCAAATTGGAGCCGGAAGAAGCGGTCGTTCTTGAGTCATGGAGCGACGGGGGCCGCGACCATGAACTTACACTCTGACAGGTTGACTCTGACGCGCCAATCGAGGGGCTAAACGTTCGTCACGAATGACAGGCGCACCGCTGGAAGTTCAGGGAAGGAAAAATGGGAGAGAAAAAAAAAGTTACACGCAGCCTATGATTAATGGCTATGCTCGCTAAAAGCACCTGAGCAGGGGCCCAAACGTGAGCTAAATATTTTCCCCGCGATGGTTCCATGCATGGTTTATTTGCACAATAATAGGTTTATTGGCCGGGTTTCGATAAATAGGGACGGTAAACATGCAAATAATCACGCACCGGGGGGAAAAGGGGAGGCCCGCGCCATTTCCGCGCAGAACATGCGGTGCGTGTTATGACATAAGAGAGCGTTTCTGCTGCCTCCGGGGGCTTCTGACGCTGACGCTTCAAGCAAACAAGCCAGCGTCAATCTTGGAATGTGTTGCAGAAATGAATATTCAAATCAGGCACATCGGGTCTTCAAATCACCAAAAAGCTAACAGTACTTGCTGAGAACAATTTTAACCTCCGCGACTCGGTGCTCCGGAATGAACCAGCTCATTATCGAGTCTGGGAACGTTTGGACACTCTGTGAGACGCGTCTTCATTTCATTGTCATTCTGCACGTCCGCGTCCGATTCGGCTGGGTGGACCACCACCGGGGCACCAGGCGGGTGTCGCCTAAAGGTGATTTCGGGGATTGTCTCCAACTTTTAGGGTGTCTTCAAGTCCTGCTGCTAAGCCGGGACAGCTCATTTTCCGACGGTAAAACTGTCAATTTGGACCTACCATTCCCATGCTGCTTCAGTAAGACATTAGCAGTCGCTTAACGATGCCAATGTTGTTGGGGCGGCTTTATTTTTTGGCAGAAAGCGAACACTTGTGGCTGCACTTCATCCACAGCTGGACCAGATTAATAATTTCACCTGTTGTGCGTGGCGTCCATTTGTTTGTGTTTTTTTTAAATTTTTTTTTTTTTTTGGGAACTGTGCCGCGAGAAATAATAACTCGGAATTAGCATACTGACCCAATGGCACACCTAAAACCGTCTTTTCTCGCGTTCAAACTGCACACAAATATACACTCGGCTGCACTGCCCGCCCGCGATGCAGCGATGAAACAGGAAACGTGTATTTCCGTGGGATTTCAGCCGCTTCCCAAACCCACCCGGAGACGAGTATTTTGCACCGTGCACCGTCACACGGCCACAACCGGTCACAAATCACAGCCACGGGCGGTCCACGGGGCATTAACGTCGGGAAATATCTTCATTTCTGCCACCGACCGGGTGGGATCATCTCCCGTCCGAATGGTCAGGCTTCATTTCCTTATTTATGATCGACAAACACGCCCCACCACGGAGCAACCATGCGCGTATTAATGGATTCGGTTGCGCATTTTGAAGGGCGGCAGCCACGTTGCAACGGTCGGTTCGATCGGGGTGGTAATGATAAGTTTATGATACGAAATGATCGATTTCTCCCTAGTGCCGAATGCCGGGCGCCAGACGCGGGTGGTTTAAACTAGTCTTTTTTCTTTTCTTTTTCGCTCCATCTCTCTTTATTGCTCCTCTGAGTTTGTGTTTATTCGATTCGTGTTTGTTTTTTTGTTGTTGTTGGTTGGCTATTGGTGATGTAATTGTAAATTGGAAAACAAGTCTATTAGAATTATAATAACCATTCATCAAGGCGTAGGGCACGTGGGAATCATCAAAACTGATGGCATTGTAAAATGGTTTTTTGTATGGGGCTGTAAACGGGACAGTATTGGGTACCGCTCGGTAAGCATTTCGTTGGGTTCCGTTGCACTGAATTGATTTATGTCTTCCCTGGAAATGCTTTGTTCAAGCGTTCGATGTGATCAGGGTTCCATGAACGGTTTACCCCAATTTTAGCCTTTTTCCATTTCCAATCTATGGTAAACATTTTTGAACATTTCTTTAAAAATTTTACACTCATTTTGTGTTTTACAAAAATGAATTGAACTATTTAATAGACTTAAAAACCAATCTTCTAGTCTAGTATCAGTCGCTATTGCAAATTTATACGCGATTCTAACATTTTATGTTCGACAATCGTAACAAAAGTAGTATATTTAACAAAATATTCTGAATATTCTAAAATCAAATTAAATCCTATTTGGTAAAAGAAAAATAAAATAGATTAAAATATTAAATTTTAGAATGATTTTTAAAACATTTCAAATATTAAATTATAATGTAAAAAAACAAACGTCCGTTGTATGAACTAGAAAATAAAATCAAATATACACAATTTTATTAAATTATTTACAAATATGTTTGCAATTGTCTGTAAAGTATATTGGACATAATATTGGAAAAGTGTTATAAATTCCACACACATAGATTATGCCTTTTTGCGGATATTTTACATTAGAAATTAATAAAAACAACGCTTCTTCAATTTTTGAAACTGAAATAACTTATTTCTACAACTAACTCGTGATCTTATTACTCAATTCTAAAAGTCTGTCAAACTTGTAAAAAACTTGATCTCTATGTGGATATTGAAGCTGATAATGATATGATTTATAAACTGAGCAGTAAAACTCTACTAAAAACCATTGTTCTCTGTTATTGCCACAACGTGTTTGAAATCTGCACTTGATCAGTCGTAAAACGTTCCGGCTACGTTGATCCTTATCCACACACACACCCTAGGCATCCCTGGGCTCGTAATTATATTTTACGCGCTCAACCATAGGCTTCATTTTAACCGCCACCGGGCAGAGGAGAAAGGGTGCTTGAAAAAAGAAGGTATGTGTTTCATCCGTACCGATCATTACGTCGGAAGAATGTCGATCATTAACATGCGCATGGTGGTAAAAGTATAAACACACCTTCCTCCTGCACCTTAGCGCCGCCACACGCGGCGTTCTTTCGATGAATGTTCCTTCCCGGCCCCATCCAGCCTGCCCGCTTGCTTAACATACTTAGAATATTGTTAGTAGATCGTTTGAGCGATACTTTGACGCGAACGCGCGTCGTTCCATTGACCAATCCGTCCAATCTCGGCTGGAAGATGATCTCAAAAAATCTGGGAAAAACGGGGCAGCCTACTGGGTTGCCTGTCCGCCCGGCTTCCCAATTAGGGCGGCAAGAAGGGAACCGGCAACAGAAATGCACCCCAGCGAACGGTGTTGCATTTCGTGGAATCGGTGGGTGGGATGCGAAGGAAACACCGCTGAGAAGTGGGAGGGGTGAGGGGGGAGGGGAGAGGAAGCCGGTGAACTAACCACACACTAACCGCGCCCTCCACTTACCAGCCGGTTGGCACGATGACGCCACGCCACACTAACCGATGAATGGGCGAGCGAGTGAATGATTGTTAGCTTTAGCATAATTAGATGCGCGGACCGGGAATCACTGAGAAGTGGTTAATAAATCACTTATCAACATAGCGTAACTGTGCGGTTCCAGGAAGAAGAGCTCTCTTTCTGGGGAAACAGAGAGGGAGGGAGCGAAAGAGGGGGAGAGAAAAGAGACAGAGACAAACGAATGCAAACCGTCGCACTGGTAAAGCAACAGGAGGGAAAAAACCTGTTAAAGATCTGGGCTATTGTTCGAAATTGTTTTAATTACAAGGAAATGCCATTGCGGTGCGGTGCACATTCCCCAGGCCGTCAGTTGGACGGTGTGCATTCCATGCACCGGCGGATGCAATCCCGCCCGGACGAAATGCACCCCGAACCGACCGACCGAAAAGACGACCTCCACCCCCATACGGGATCACCGAAACGGTTCCCGGGCGGAGGAGGTTTGATGGATTTTCTTCTGTTGCTGTGTGGCAGCGTTTTCCACGGTCTTCCACAACCAACCTGGGCTGGGCGGCGCTGCTGCTACTGCTCCATATTTGCCACCTTGCTCAATTGCACCGCCGGCCCTTGCGGAACGGCTCGCTTCCACTACCCAAATGGGAGGTGATTAGTTTGTGTTTTCCGCAAAGGGCAGGGTCCGATTATTTTAACTTTTTTCTGATGCTTTCGGCGAAGATGCATTAAGACACAGTGGGACATGTAGGGTAGATAAAAGTAGTTTATTATTTTATTTTTGACATTTATTAAACCGATTGTAAGCGATGAATATTCATAAATATTATTAGTTTTTTTATCGTAAAAAATGAAAACCTTTTAAAATATTTTTGTTACTGCACGCTTGCTCATATTTAAAATCTGTGTTGGTCAAGACAAGAGTTGGTCAATGCTTTAAAACCATAAAAAGTACACTACCGCAAAAGGTTGATAATCCTTCAAATGCTAACGTTTGGTTCTGTTTCTCGTCAACAGATGGCGTCACTCTATCGTGGATCTCATATTCTAACAATTCGTATATGGCTACTACATTTGTGGTCTTGACTTGCAGGTGTGTTTAAAACAAAGGTAAGGAAATAAAAATCGAGTAGTGAAACTTAAAAGTAAAATGAAATATAAATCACAAATTTTCGTCTTCAACAAAAAAGATTGATTGTGGTAAAAGGTTTCCGCATCGCTGATAACACTAAACCGATCCCATTGTCCACGGGAATGTAAAGTAAAACCTAGCTCAATTTGACTGATGCCGCGGTGCTGTTGATGATGGAATCCCTGCCCAGGCATCTCTCACTAGTTTAGCCTTTGCCGGGCTTTAGTTTTTTACCTTCATGTGTTTTTTTTTTGCACAACGAGCACTACATGCCACTTGCGTTACCATTTCGCTTCTTTCGGTTGTACCTTTTGTGTGTGTGTTTCAATTTTTTTTTGTTCATTTTCGCACTCACATCCACCCGACAACCAGCCGCTCATCAGCTTCCCACCAGCTTCCTTCCGTTTAAGTGACGTCCCAGAGGGCATACGAAATGCGCAAATTTGCTCCGTTAACCAGTTCGGTCGGCAGTTAGCGGAAGGAAAATGTGCGCCCAAGGGAAGTGATCACCAGGCGGGTGGGGTTTTGGCAGAGCCTGCCTAACCCAGGCTAAGCAGCAGACTAGCCGTACCAGCGGTAGCGGAGACCACTCCGGAACGATAATGAATTCCGGAAAAAATGCATTATTTCCGTTTTGGAATGCTTTCACAATTCACCCGCGTCGTTCGCTTGTAGCGGTCCAGTTTTTGGCCGCTGAGATTGACCGTTTTTATTCCTCCCGCTCAATGCCTTTCTTGCCTTGCCTGAACGGACGGGCCATCGATAATTCTTCTGATTCACATTCGGACGTACTTTTGCACAAACATACTCGGCCCCGCCTGCCCACGGGTACGTTTTGAGTAATTTCCGTTTGATGCTTCGTGACCGTGGGTAAGCGAAGCGAGCCGATGCTTACTTACGGGACAGATTACCCAGACCCAGGCTCGAATTGTGTTCTTTTCCGTGTTTTTTGGTCGGTTATTTACTACTCTGCATGAATCTCTCCCACACCGGGGATGTATTTTAATTGTGCACCGGTGAAAGCTTCTCTCCCAGCTTCGCTTCATTGAAATTTAGATTTGTCATTGTGTGCATTCCCGGTGTTGGGTGCGCAAATGAAACTGAAACTATTGGGAGCATCGGAGGTAGGGCGTTTTTTGGGGTTTTTATTTTTAGCATTACTCTTTACCTCTAGCTCCCCGCGTGAGCCCCAAAGGGAAGCAAGAAAGTAGTCTTACCCGTGGCCCACCGGAAGGGAAACAGGTCAAAGGTTTGCCACAATGGACACTTTTGAGGTGTTTAAGTTGACTTCGTTCCCTGTCCCCTTTTACAACAGTTGGTGCGGATTTTTTTACGTCCCTTTTTTGCACATCAAAGTAGATCATACCGGTTGGATAAGAACTTTTGCGACCCACCGGACCGAGCTGCGGTGGCGAAAATGTTTACCTGGGGCAAGATTTATGCCCTACAAAACCATCCCCACGGCAGCGTGCGCCCTGAGAGAGGGTGTTAAGCGCGTGTGATGATGGTTTCGTTGTTCCCTCCGTTTGCCAAATTAAGCAGGAAATGTAGGCACTTGGCCTCATTCTAGAATCGCATTCTGTTTTCCGCAGTGTTATGATCTTGGTTGCGCGCAGAAATAGCTGCCCGGGAATGGAAATCTTACGGTACACGCGTAAAAATGATCGTTGCTGAAAGGGCGAGCTTAAACAGTTCTTTTACTGCAGCTTAATCTACGAAAATTTACAGTTCTATTCTGTGGCTCTGCCGTGCGTCTCGGCTGGGCTCCGCCGCATCGTACATCAGTTTTAGAATTATTGATCTATTATCTTGTGAGAATTTACCACTAGGGTGGAGAACGCGGGGGGATAGAGTCGGAATGAACAGGTTTAAAATGCAAGTTTAAGTACATTCTAAATAGTTCAACTCCGTATATTCAAGCAAAGTATTTCAAATTTTTGTATATTTTAGGTAGTACGAAAAAAATATTAATATTTAAAATCTGTTTTTCACCCAATTGATCTAGTGGAAGCAATACGATCAAATTAATCATATTACAGTGTTTTTTGACTCCTTCGTATTGTTGTTTGACTTATCTGTTTCTCTTATTTTCTGCTGATGAAACTACTTCAACTACTTGCGTTATTTATTTTTATTCTGCTTTTTATATTCTCCTATATAAAGAAGAAAAAATAGGAAAGGAAGGACGAAAATAAAATCTAATTTTTCAAAAAGTAAGAATTATATTTTCCAGTAATTATTATTATTTTGCATCCAGCTATAAGCAAATTGATGAATTTAACTCAATAGATAGTTTGAGAGTTGCTGTAATGACAGAAAATGATAACATTTAAGAAATAAAATTAAAAAAAGCAATATTTGGATTGTTTGGTAGGAGCTATAAAATATAATGAAATAAATATTAGTTACCTCAATTCTTGTTTTTTTTTCATCGTTCATACGACTCAATTTTATTTGCGACTGCGATCTTTTTTTTTTAGTTAATTTTCCTAACAACAATCGTAAGCTGTATCAATTGCCTGCTCTCTTATCTTATCCTTTCTTAATCAGGCAATGGAGCGCCGCTTGCTAAACACTGCATTGCTGAGAAAAAGAGCATAAATTAAGACCGCAACCTAGCAAAGGCAAGCAATGTTTAATTTCTTAACAAGAAGCACAGTGAATCCGACCCTGTCCGGCCTGGACAAAGCTGTTCAAATTAAACCAGCTTCCGTTAGAATGGAAATGAAGGACGCAATTAGCACGCCGCAATCCAATTACGCACACACACACACACCCTCACTTCGGACGCATTCAGTGTATATTCGGTCGCATATAAAATGACGAGTAATTAGGCAATCGTACGAAATGGCGGTTGAGATTGTGCAAGGACCCACGCGGCGCCGCCGCCGTCATAGCTCGTTTGGTGTTTAGTGTTGCAAATGGAATGTGCTTGTACGCTTTTGTTTGTTTGTTTGTTTGTCTGTTTGTTTCCCGTGCCTGTTTGCACTTCCTCCAACACTGCGCTTAACTGCGGCTCGCTGGGCTCGTTGGATCGAAATTTGGACGCCATTTGTGCACCGAAAACTCGCGTTGCGGTTTTGCGAGAGAAACAGCATTCGGATCGAACAGCTGATCGGGCGAGGCATGCGAGAGGCGGACGCTGTGCACCTAAACCTACGGTCACACCTGTGGCCCGAAGAGTGCACACTGCGTGAAAGCCGATCGCGAAGTGCGGCCGATCGCGCGAAACAAAGAAAGATGGTGCGGTGCGCCCGGTAAGCGCAGTTAGCTGAACTGACGGTGAAAGAAGAGAGCCGAACCCCGATCATCGTCTGGTGCGATCGCCTCGAGACCGGCCAACCGGGCACACGGCACCGACATCGGCACCGAGAGCGCCACAGAGCGCAGCGAAGAAAAAAAAGCCTATATTACCAACGTGCTGGATGAGGCGAACGATCATTTCACTTCCGTCCATCGAGCGGTGCAGACGTCCGTGCTGAAACTTCATTCAATTCTCGCCTCGAGATCGCGCCATTCTACCCGTGGACCCGTGTGTGAGTGTGCGTGGCTCGGTGCGTGCTTTAAGGAAAAGGGTGACAGATTGTTGCAAAGTGTGATTGCGTGTGCGCGTGTGTGCCGGTAGTGACATCTGCCCGTGGGCTCTCCCGGAGGCTGTGTGAGAATCGGGTCGCCACAGCATTAGCCGTCAGCATTAGAGCCCTCCACATAGACGACATAATTGAGGAACGGCGTGTCGTCGTGGGGATTGAGTAATCGTGGTCTCGCGTGTCGTGTCCGTGCCAGTTTTTTTCCTCCAACCCTTACCACCCCTCCCCCCCCGCCCCATCTCCCAGAGTGCCAGAGTGACAGGTGCCAGGAGCAGCAGACAGACATCGGGCACGGGTCACCACGGGACGGAGCAAATCGGTGACACAACATCCGGTCCCGGCTGAAGACGAACCCGGCGAAGAGAGGAAAAGAATTTGCATCCACCAGGGAGGGGCTTGCAAACTATATTTTCGCAAGCATTAACATCGTTCCGGCATCGAACCGACGTGGTATGTGATACTGGTTATTTACACTATCTCGGGAGGCTCGGGAAAATTGCGACTTAATAATGTGAGGGTACGCGAGGGAAATGGGGGAAAACCGATGGCATGCAGATTTTTTGTGTGCCGAAGTGTTATTTTTTTCTTCTTCTCTGCCTTACTCGGTTTGTGCGCAAAGTGTGTTTGAGTGCGTGCGTGTGTGTTTGTTTGTGTGTGAAGAAAGTAACACCCGCCGGTTGAATTACAGGTTACAGGGGTTTTTTTTTCTTCATTCGTTGCTTAATTTCTGAACGATCATCGCTCGGCGCGCCGTTGTTTTGAGAACCGATCCGGTGGGCAAGCGGTGGTGATCTTCATGTTTTATTTTCGCTCCACTGCTGGTGCTGCTGTCGGTGGGTGTTGGTGGGATGAGAGCATTCAAGTAACAATATCTAAGGAAAACTAAACAAAACCAAAGGAAAAAAAAAACACCACCAACAATTGATCGGTGAATTGGTGCGGCGCGGAATGGAATCGATCGGGCCACACATTTTCCACACACTCACACATTCCGCCACGAATGCCCCGTTAGATTATTTTCTGGCTACGGGCGTGTGTTTAGTTTGCTTTTTTTTTTGGTTAATCGAAACCCGCGCACGTTTGAGCACTTGGGATCATTGTTTGACTAGGAAACTGAGCTCGAGCCTGAGGTGCTTTACCCGCCCGACGGAGGGGGGCAACTACATGGCCTCGGGCAGTCTTCTCCGCTCTCACCCGCCTCACCTCACCATTACCTAACTGGTCCCAAGGTCATGTGTTTGTAGCATATCGGACGTGTGGCAATCTCCGTCCGGCCCCACGGGCCATTGAACTCTTCACCCGGTCCGGCTTCGAAACCCGTCCCGAAAAAGGGATGAGACGCGTGTTTTGTTTTCTGTCGCTGTCCGTCGCACCGTAATGTCCGATCCTGTCCGTATATATATATTTTTTTTTTGCTAAAAACACGCCCCTCCGGTGCGAATACTTTATGTCTTCCCTTTTCCCTGTGTGTGGCTGATTGGCGTTGGTGCGGTCGGGGAAGAGGACAAAGACCAGCAACAAAGTGCTGCACTTGAGCCCGAAAATGCTGCGGAGCTGCCCCGTTCGGCGCGAGGGTGAACGACACGCCGAGCGCTTGATCGGTAATCGCTTGATCAGACGAAAATTAGGCACTCCAACCAGTTTACGAACGGGGTCCTTACGCGTATCTCGATCCTGCTGGGGCTGGAGCAGGTCCGCTGTAGGATAAGGGTTGTGTTTTTTTTCGGCGTTTGGCACGCATATGAATTGCCTCATTAATGCGCCATTAGGCACGAAACCACACACGAAACCCACCCGGAGAGCGAGAATCGTGATCTAGATAAATGATACTCATCGCGTTCGTTAGGGAGCGGAAATTTTTTGTTACCGCGCATAAATATGATTTGATTTATCTGTTGCACGAAGACAAAAGCCACGGTCCAAGCAGGCGCGAAATGTCATCCATTTTCTTAAACGTCACGCGTCAACACGCTACACGCCTGTTGACAGCTCGGACAGTTTTGTTGCAATCGCCCCGTTCGCCGCAGGACCGAACGAACGCGCAAAGAAGGAGGGTAAAGGATCGATCGAACCGATCATCGACTCTCGCGCCGTTATTAATTAATAGCCCGCGAGCTGACGGCGGCAACGCGAATGACCTTGCCGTGACTGGCCTGAAGGTTCTGGCGAAGGTCTCGGTGAAGGTTTCCCCCTTGCCCCATCACGTCACCCCAGCAATGAGGCGATAAAAATAAATCGTCGCCGAAGAGGGCCGATCCACACGGAGCACGGTGGAGAAGCACGAAAAGCTAGACCTGAATTGGTACAACTCCACCGGGAACGAGAGCCCACTTTCAGTTTATGGGCGATAATGTGACAAAAACTCCGTGCCCGGTCGCTTCGGAACCCCCGAAAGGGTGAGGAGGCATCGCGAAAATAATTTAAAAAAAACCTCCCCGACGCAGTTAAATGACCTCGCGAGTGCCGAGTTCCACAGGACGAACGCTGTGGTCATTCAGCAGCCGCTCAGTCCTACACGAGGGTGCAGGCAGGCGCAGAAGGTGCGCAGAGTCCATCCAAAAACGATTAAATTAAAACTGGTTTCTCCTGCCGGTACACCAAGTTATTGTGTCGCATCCGTCCGCCGGGACTCGGGTGTGATGTCGCATTCACCCGGGATCCGTCGGGTTGGTTTTTATATTTTTATACGTTTCCCTTCTGTGCTGCTGCACAAGTGGTGATTCGCGTTGGGTTTTTTTTTTGCTCACATGCCAGCCTGCTTGTGTTGCAGCCGTCCTGAAGGCACCGAAGTCGTTCTCGTCGTTCTTGTCGTTCTCGTGTTCCGTGTCCGTGATGATGATGTTTTGCTTGCTTCACCTCTTGAATATTTGAGCCGAATTTGAATCCCGAAGCCCAAATTGGACTTGATCATAATTTGCACGCGCACTGCGGGTTACCATGCGGGCCTCACATCCATCATAGCTCAATTAATCTATCGTCCGCGTTGGATCGGAATCCCCATCTAGCCGATCGATGGTAAATAGGATCGCGATCACTTTCGCACCGTTCTAGGTGTGCTTTTTGTGCGGCGCTCCTACGGCACAATCAGGCCGGTCCGCGAAGATGTCACGCTTTAATCGCGCAACAAATGGTCGAACAGTCCCAACCAGCAGGTGGCTGGCTGGCTGGTTGGCTGGTTGGATCCCGTTAGCGATCAGCGTCTCGTAACTCGCTTCAGTTCAGCTCTTCCTCCGCGTGAGCTCGATGCCACCGTACCGGTTGATGTCATCTTAAATGTCACAGCTGCAAAAAATGGCTTGAAAAAAAAATAAGACAAAAATCCTCACTGTCGAACAGTCGACAGAAAAGGTAAGCCGCGCGTGTGATTGTGTAGGCTTGAGAAAAAGTGAAATCAATCCCATTTCAACGAAATCAGAAAGCCACTAATTTTGGCGTGGAGTGTGAAATTCAAATCGGGAAACGAAATCGAACCACATCCCTCGAACACGATGGCTATCCCGCTCCAAGCATCAAGCAGCAGCAGCAGCAGCACCACCACCTGCCTGATTAGATCTCGCACGCAGTTTTGTATTGCTTATGATATTTTACGTTGCTAATTTTGTTCACACTCTCCTGCTGCTCCCTTCCCAGCGTGTGGAACGCCGCAATTTAGCCGCAGCTTGCAGAAACGCGCACGCAAGATTGATGATGACGTATAGCAAAAAGGAAAAAAGACGAGCTAGTAATTTGTTTACCATGCTCCATATAGCGAGTTTGCGACGAGGAAGAGTCTCAGAAACTTATCGAAAAAGAAGTAATATTCGATGGCAAAGTTAATGAGCTACTAGCGCGAAACCACAATGGAACATTTTTTCCACGTTCGCAACAATAGCGCTCTCGGTGGAGTGTGTTTTCTTTTTCCTCCTCTCCAGGGAACACTCCTCTCCTCGCACCAAACGGACTGCTGCCGCACTTTTGCTGTCGATTTGGGACAGGGCAAATAATGCGAGCTTAGCGCACGGGTGAGGTGAAAACTGGCACTTTCTTCTCGAGCCGCGATGCTAATGAGAAATAAACCGTGCAAAGAACGATCCTGCAAGGTTTTGTGCACTCGCGGGTCTTATCACAACCGCGACCTCAATTATCGGCGCCGGTACCGATGCAACCGATAAGGACACACCGTTTGTTCGGCACTGGCCACGCGCCAGCCACGCCACGCGATTGCATATGAATGGAAATTGGTTTTTGCCCCCGTTTCGGTGACGCTGCTGCTGTTTCTCCTGCCGGCCGCGAGCCTACACCGAAAGTAACACCGTTAACGAGGCGATAAACCGCTTTTGTTATTTCGGGTTGATGTATTTTTCTTTTATTGTTGGCAGTAGTTACTCGCCTATATATGGCCGGCACGAGGTCTCGCTAATCGGCTCACTTTCCTGTCCCAACCGAAAGTGAGCTGAGCGGGCCCATAAAGCTGAAGGAGCGAAGCGGAAAAGAAACATACGCTCCGGTCCGGGAAAATGGTCATAATTCGGTAAGTGAGACTGCGCCAGCCTGTTACCGTGCGAAACGAGGGTGGAATTCATGGTTTTCATTGTCAGCCCGGTTGGAAATGACCTTGTTTGGTTGGCGTGGCGCTATTACGGTGGATTATTTTCGTACAATGTGAAAACATTTTAATTTTTGAATTTTTGTGCCGTGATGCTTGCGATGTCGCCGAGGTTTATTTTATGAGCTTAATTTATTTCGCTCGTAATAATTATCTGTTTACTACAAGCAATTTGAGGGAAGTATCTAAAAAAATAACATGAATAACTGAGCAAAGGGACGATTAAAATCGCGATACTTACTGTCTCATCTGTCATGTTAATCAAAAAAGATAATGATCGAAAGAAGAAAACATGACAAAAATCAAGTGTCAAACCTAGCTGAAAAAAAAAACATTTCTATAAGGAAAAAATAATTTTCTCCATATTTAGACCCCAGTTAGACCCCAGTTTATTCTGGTAATTTTAATCGTAATAATTAAAATTGCTAATGTCTCGCATCTTCTTTTGATCTTTCAAACACATGCTACATTCGCAATACTATCCGCAAAGATTAAAATTAATGATCGGCCAAATTTTATGTCCCATATGATTTTCATTTATGAATGGGAATAAACCATTTCCGGAATGTTTTAGTGCATCCTAAAACCGGCGTAAATAATGTCATTGGGAAGGCCACGGGCCATTGCCGTGTGCCGGATCGCTGACCTCAGCTCCCGTTTTGAATAGCTTATTTTAAATTCCTTGCAAACATCAGCCCATGTAGTTTATCATACCGTAAATACCATGCGTAGTGATTAATTTATTCAATTAACCAGATAAACCGCACAGCTTTGCTCTGTTCGTGGCCAGGCAGCGCGGGTTGAAAAGCAACATCACGCCATATATCTTACCGTAGAGTGGAGATTTATGCACCGGATAACAATTAATCAAACCTTTGTCCACTCAATTAAACGCATGCCGGACCAGTCCACCAAACGTTCCCGTTAATGAATTAAAAAAAAATAACCAAAAAAAGCATCATCAACAAAATGACCACCGGTGTACATTTCGGTCGAACAAATCGCAAACACCTGCTAGCGGACAGACGTTTAGCAAAATCGTGCCGCAGAATCGCAAACACGAATCAGCGGCAGTATCCGACCCGACGCGCGATAAATGACCCGCGGCTGCGATCGGGATGGCCTCGAGCATAATGTCATCGGTGCGATAACATCCACCGCCGTGTGCTGCACATTTTTCCAACCTGTCCCAACGCGGCGTGTCGTATGGCATCTTAGTGGTCGTCGTCGTCGTCATCGTCGGTAGGTTTTCCGAACCGCCGGCATGTTCCCGGCAACGGTATAAAATTACCGGCTCGGGCCGGGCCAGCTTGATCCAATTATTCGGGACACCGAAACCGAATGGCGGCGTTGTTGGGGCCGAATATGTGTCTGTTGTACACTTTCTAATTTTGCGTACCGTTTCGTGGTGATGATGATGATGCTGCTGCGACTACCGTTTGCAAGTAAAAGCGAACGAGTTTGGTAGTGCTTTTTGAGGGACCCGAATCGCGCGCTATGATCCACCATTGGAATAGGGCAACGGTTCGAGCGAAACTCATATTTCACAACCTGCTCTCCCTCGTGGGGCGTGCGTATAAACGGAAGGCTTCGGGCTCCTCTCTTCCCCCTGGCGATCACGATCCACCGACGGGGCGCATCCGTCACGTTCGTTTTCACACCTCAAGCAGGCGGCACTAATTAGGTTTCGTTTAGCCGCGGTGCTAATTGGGCTTAGAGCCCGGTGGCCACGGGGTTGCGGGAAAGATATGCTCACGATGCGCTAACTGAATCATAAAAAATATATTTATATGCTTGTAATTAAGACGGATGTGTTTGTGTTCGCTGCCTGACCGTGGCCCCCCTCCGGCGGTGGGAGGTTTGTTTTATTTGATTAATGGCTGCAGTTCGATCGGTCGGGACCCGTGGGTGACCTTGAGCAGAAGAAGGGAATGATGCAATTACGATAACGATTGGTGGGAAGACCAAGAGTGTCTTCGTCCGGTGTGCGAATTGTGTGCTCCCGCATGGGAACCGAGTTAATCAAAGATTGTAAACGACTTTTTAGGGTCTGCGAATACTGTGTTCGTTTATTTGAAAGATGAGACAGTATGTTTTTTATGGTCGATGTTTATTGAAATGAGCGGTAAGGTGTAGATCGAAAAAGAGTTATTAAATTATTAAACAAGGTTTAACAAATAATTAACAAAGCTTCTTTTTTAGCCTATCAAAGTCTTAAGAATATAAATTGAGAGACGAAAATGACGCCATCTATTGGCAACTAGAGATAACAAGTAATGTATTCTCCACAATAATCCACTAAGAATTTAATAAGAGGCTTTGGCCCTTCTTCCAGGCAGGCAAACTGCTTTTGACGCATACAAGTGCTATTTTGCTTGCTTTTAGCATTCCTGTACCCTACTAATCGCATTTCTACGCGATTAGCGATAGTGGGCCGGAATGTTCGTCCAACGTTCGCCTTCGTAAACGATTTTATTGATGCATACCTTCCCCTTTCGGTTAACCCATTCCACCCTTCCCTGGGCGATCCGGATGTCCCCCTTTATCTTGTTAATACCTTTTCCCCAACCCCCTAACTCTCTAATCGCTAACGTTTGCGTTTGTGCCAAGAACGTTCGAGATTAGGAGACGCGAAAGGTGATTTGAAAATTAGCAATCGGGCCCGAGAGCGGCCGGACATTATCGGACCTAAAAGGTGCGGGTTAAAGGAGGCCCAACGGCCCTCTTGCGGGAGAGTTGTAGCTTTTAGCCGTGGTAAAGATATCTGGTCTTACATGTGCCAAGATGCATTCGGAATTTTTACGACCCCGGGATCGAAGTGGAAGTGGAAGAAAAAAAGTACAAGAAGCCGATCGCACCACGTCTGATTGCGAGGCTGACTGATGGTCCGAAGCTGCCGGGAAGCTGGCGGGATATTCCTGCTCGCGGGGTTCGCGAACGTTGCAGTCTCGCGTATCTGTCGTAGTGTCCTCCGTCGGCCCGGTGTGGTGGAGTGTTGTTGTTATGTGGAGTGCAGAGATGTGAGATCGATTGCCCATTTCCTGTAGCAGGTAGCGGATTCTTGTAGATAAATTTATTCCACGCCGCAACAGCAGGAGAGTCTCACGATCGGCAATTGGCGAATGAGGAGATGCTGCAGTGGCCGGAGCGGCCGGTCCGGCATCGGCAACAGGTTGATCACCTGTTTCGGTCGCTCCCGAGCGACACACTCCGTATGGTGCGGCACCTGGAGCGCGAGCAAATCTATATTAGATCGTGCGAGGATCTAAATTATACGAATCGCGAATCGCGCGCTCCACCGGCGGCGCGCTGTCGTCATGTGATACGGTTGTCCACGGTGCGTCCGCCGCAATGTTTACCATCGCCCGTTCGCTGTTCTTGGTGCGGCTCTTACACGCTTTTAACCATACCAACCCGCCAACCTTCCTCTCCCAGGTTCCCAACCCCGCGACCAATAAATCGTACCGAGTGAACCGGTCCAGTTTTACTTAACAAGCGGGAAAAACATTAAAAAAAAAACAGGCTAACTCACAGGAATGCGTCGCCCAGATCGGTTGGTCCATGGGTCGCCGGATACATTCTGGAGCTATTCTCGTACCACTTGCTCGCAACTGCGCTGGATGGATGGAGATGGATGAAAAAAAAAGAAACGAAATTACCTGTTCACAGGTCGTCATCACGGGGAGCCAACCACCCGTGATGAGATGAGCGCCGGCAGGCGTCCCCTACCGTACACCCCCCGGTAACGATACGTGCAATGATTAATTAATGACGAAATGGTTGATGAACAACGCCAGCCGCGTAGGACGACGACTTGGTGGCTTGGAGAACGATGGCGATCCGGTCGCCACATCCCGAACGCCGATCCAGATTGAATCGAATGGCCAATCTCGATCAGATCCAATTTGCCTGCCAATATAGAAGCCGAGGGCTCCGATAATCAATCCGTAGTGCCCGGTAGTAAGCGTTGGGCAAAAACTGTTCCTTGAAGCATTTTTTTTGCTCCATTCGTATAAATGAAATAGCAACAAAAAAAAAACAAAACAAGAAAAAGTACTCATAGAAAGAACAAGAAAGCCGCCACCAGTTTTTTGTTTTACTGCACCGTAATGATAGAATATCATGGCGAGCATCAGAACGCCGACGCCGGTCGACGGCGAGGCGGGTGTGCATTAAATGTAAACGGGAAAGGAAAAGTCTATTTACTGCGCTCTTACTGGTGCGGGCAGCAACGGAAACAACTCCCACCCACTGGGGCGGGAAAACAGAAAGGCTTCAAGCCTAATATTTTTGAATGCTTGATTTGAAAACGATCTAATAATAATAAAAATAATAATACACCGAAACTCGAAACCCAAATTTCGATACATCTTTTCTTTTCGTCTCGAGAGAGCGAAAGAGGGAGGGGAAGGTTCGTCTCTTTTCGCGAGAGCGTTTAAGTCGTTCGTACGTACGGTCGTGTGATTTGCTGCTGTTTTGCTTTCTTTTCCTCGCTCTCTTTTTCAAACGAAACATCCTTTTGTGTGCGGGGTAAATAGGCAAATAGTAGCTCGTTTCGGGCCTCGTTCGTGAGTTTTTTTTTCTATATCGAGCGGAAATGGCGTGCAAAATTTTGTTTTGTACGGGCCGACGTGCGGATTGTGTTTTGATTACATGCATTCAGGTCAGGGACAAGGTACAAGATAGGGTATAATTGGTGCTGGACGCTCCAAATCGTGTTAGTGTTTATCTTTCCTTCTTCGTCCCTCTTTTTTTCTCTCTCTCTCTCTCTCTCTCTCTCTCTGCCTGTGCCTGTTGTATACACACACAGCTCAACTACGTTTATCTATCTGCTTCCTCTGGTTTCGCCCATCCCACAGCCGGGCGCGTCTGTTGCGCAAACGTTCGTTCCGTGTTTAACGGATGTTTTTGCGCCTTCCCCCCAGTTCCGTGCTTCCCTCGCGGCTCTTAGGCTTCCCGGTTGGTTCCAAAAATAAATCGTTCTACACGGAGCGAGCGAACCCACATCCACTCGCTTTTTTCGCCGATGACGGTCAGGCATGTCAGTGGATCAACGAGCCGTCGAAAGGTCGTCGCGGTGGCCGGCTGGCCGTAATCATACGGCACGTCACCTAGTTCGCTTGTTAAATTCCACCCGGAGCGAAAGGTGAGGAAATAAACATTTTACCATAAGGCGAAAGGCGATCATGGGGTGGTGTTGTGATCGTACCTTTCAACGCCTTCGCGTCAAATGGCACACGCAAAAGTGACGGGAGTGGGCCACCGGGTCTGCTCCTTTTGGCGTGTGGTTGGTATTTTTTTGAGGTTAGTCCTCGTACAATCGGATCACGACCCGACGCTCGTGATCGCGACCGGGTGTGCGATACGATTTTCCAAAAATATCTTACCACCAGACCAATATGGGAATTACAGCCCGCTCCGGGGTCTTACGCAGATGGCTTCCGTTTGCGCTTAGTCATGGCCACCGTAGACCGCAGACAAGTACACGATATTCCGTTTTTTTTCTCTTTCTCTCTTCTGTTGCTGTGTTGCGTTGCTTATACTTGCACGTTTTCTCCACTGTGCTCGTCGGTATGCCGCATCCCGCAAGCCATTCCCGATCGTAATTTCTTCTATTTATTACATTTGCCCTCCCCTCTCGCTTCCCCCGAGGTAAAAGCATTTCCTGAAAGGCCACCCCACCGGCAGCGGCACCCACCAGCCACGCCGCCAACGGGCCCGATAGTCCTTTCTGTTTGCAGCCGAAACGGGCGGGAACGCACGATTTAATCCACTTTTCTTTCCACTATTTGTGTGGGAAAATGGCGTTCGGCATTTATCAATAAACCACTTTTCTCTTCTTTGGCCCTGCCTCCCTTTGGGTGGCGGTAGAGCCGTGCGGCCGCCGTTGCGAGGGGCTGGGAAGCGATCAGCGGTAAATGGTGCATTTGGTGCGCGCAATGCAGAAATGATGACGCAGACGATCATGGGGCTGATGTTGTCTGATGATGCTGCTGCTGCTGCTGCTGCTCGGAATGATGACGATATCGGAAATGGGAAAGAGTTGCTTTTAATTTCTATTTCATAAGCTGCGGTTTTCATCTGCTCTGCCTCATGGACTGAATCATGAAATTGTGTAATAGATGGAGTACATCCCTAACCCTTGAGAATACAATGTAGGTTTTCGTGCCTACAAATCTGTATTCAAGAGTTTGTAAGCAATTTTTCAGCAATAATGAACAATATTTAATTACGAAAATAACGAAATAAAATAAATAAAACATTCATCCACAATTACCAAATCCTTTGATTTGATGATTACGCTAAAAGAACTTAAGTTTCGTTTATGAAAATGCTTAAATATAGCGGGAATCAATCTTATGACCATTGTTTTGACATCATCAGAAGCTCATTCGGTGTTATAGCCTATTTTGATTGCTGTAAAGAGTAGGGCATGATGTTGTCCAGAGCTTTTCTTCAATATATTTTTGATTTGAATAAAAAAAATCACTTCAATTTTTACTTATATCATTTCAAATCGTTGCTTCTTCAAGGGTTCTTTCCCGCCCAACCCTCCAGACACCAATCAACGAACAATTAGACACTTCTACAACGCGTTGGTACCGTGGGGCATTTGTGACCATCTGCCACCGGCCATTGTTGGAGCAACCCAAGAGGAATGTAATGAAAATTTTTAATTTCGAACCAAATCGTTCGTCCCCCCTGGGTGACGACGAACCGAGCCGGCTCGGTCACCGTGCTGATATGAACTCTCCCGGTTGAGATGAGAAGAAAAAAAACATCCGTTAAATTCATTTCACGCTCGAATTTTGACGCTGGGCATCCTCTACCCTCTATCAATTGCCGGCCGCCACACGCACAAAAGGATTGTAATTTCCTTCCAATTTGTACGCCGGCAAAGCGAGAGCGCGACGAGGGTCGGTGGGCAATGTTTTGCTATTCTTCCGTTCTGAACGAACCGGTACGGTTCCGGTGAGACGAACCGACCAAACCCGGGGCCTATTATCATCGGCGTGAGGGCGTTCGTGAGCGGTCCGTCCTTCTCGCGTGGAGCCGGCCCCGTTTGACGTAAGCAACCCGTGGCAAACCACCGTGGCACGCGGATGCCGGCCGTGTCCGGAATTTGACCGACTTCCGAAACAGGGCCGGGTCGAAGTTGACGGTTAAATGAGCTACCTTTCGCGGCGCATGATCGCTTTGGGAAGCGTCCAATTCATTACGCCGACAACTTCATCTTCATTTTCATGTTCATCATCATCATCATCATCATCATTGGTAGTCATGCCGTCCCACGCATCTATTTTTCGGGAAGAGGGTGAGATTTGCTTCACCTACACCCACCTCTTCCTTCCTTCCTCCATCATACGCCCCAGCTCGTCGGTCTGCTCGTGGAAAGTCGACCCTTCGTTCGTTTGGGCAGGGCCGGGGCGGTCCAGGTTTGACCGCTTAATTGACTCATTTGGAAATTGGAGGAAAAAACGAATCGCTCGTTTAGAGGTTCCCACGTGCTCCCAGCGCCCCTCTGCCGTGCGTCTACTAAGGCAACAAACCGAGGCATTAGCTTCTCCAGCCCGGGGAGGGTCAGTTTCATGTAGAGCTGTTACCGCTTTACATTGCATCGAAATTTGGATGAGCATTTCTCACGGTGGCCCTGTTAGGGTAAACTATTAATGTACAACATAGGCGACACCGGCAGCTCCCGGCGAGAAAACTCGGGAACTGGAGCAAACACATCCCCGTCCGTCCCCTTCCTCATCCGCCACACGATTCGAAATTCGACCCGGCACAAAACATCAAAGCGCAAACAGTTTAACAATTATGTAAACGGCTGTAGCGAACAAGCGATCCGAGAACGTTATGATTGAGCTCACGGTTCGGAAACGCACTGGCGGAACTGGGCGGGGGAGAAAATAAAACCGCGACGTTTTTACAACCTTCTAACATTATATGGCCCATGTAGCCATGTTTCGGGCGCGCACATGAAAGCGTCCGCTTTAAAGGGGTTTTTGTTTTTTAGTTGATGGGGAATTTTCAACTATTGAGGAAATGACGCAGGAACGTTGTATTTCATCACCTTTTGGCACCCAATAAAAAAAAAACTAGCTGCTTCGGGGAGCGTGTCATGCAACACAGAAAAAAGAAGAAGAAGAGAGAACCAAATTAAAAAAGGCAAACCACTCCACCCGGTCCAGTTAGGATTAGCTTTGCTTTGCGCTGTGGGTTTAATTTTATTGCTATTCTTTTTTATGGTTTTGCGTCGGTTGCCGGCAATGCCGTTTTTTTATTGTTTTGCCCTCGGTTTTAACGTCATCCTAGCAGACGCACAGCTAGTCGGTTTCATCACCCGAGCGATCGATCAATTTCGTGCGATGTTTTCGGCAACGCATCCCGCCCGGTCGCGGAAACCCGTTAGTCGCGAAATGAGGCGACGGTCGCGAGGGTGCTCTATCGGTGGGCGCCGTGATGACATGCGCCAAATCACACTGCTTCTCGAAAGGGAACCGAAACGATGCTCGGTTCGATGGTTTTTTTTTCTCTCTGTTAACCGTCGATGCCTTGTGCGTTAAGGTGCTTTAAGCACATCAATCAGCGTGTGACCTACCTGTTTTTTTCCTAATAAGGAATGATTAAAGAGGGTTTTTTTTGGTAATGAAGAGAATGCAACACGAGACGGTGCCGTTGTGGAGCTGCACGCCGCACGGTAATGAGTTCTTTGTGCAATGGCTCGAAGACAAAATGCAAATTTTGGCGTCCTGTGGTAGTGTGCGTCAGTGTGCAATTTCGGCCAAACAACACGTCGAACACTACTTAGCTGGTAATTGTTGAAAACGAATTTTAATTCTACATAAATTATAATTCCCAGAGGATCAACGTCGATTGGATGCTGGATGAATCTGTAAAGAATCGAAGCTTAAACAAATTACACTGTCAAATTCGGAAATTTGTGGCTTTAGAAGCTATTGAAAATAACAACATCAATGCAATATGTTTACGAAAGATCTTCAAATAAACTTCTCGAGTCTCGAGTCCGCAAGATAGATTGTGCAGATTAGGTCCGGATTTACCCAAAGCATTTTTTCCCCCTTCCATCTATCAAACTCACCGCACAAAACGAGCCACCGCACTAAAGCTGCCGATGGAAGCTAATTTTCATAAAAGAAAGATCAGCCTCGTTGAGCGCGCCGGTTTGACTAGTTCCGAGCGAAAGCGAAGCAAATTTTCACATTCATTTTCTAAAAACACGATCGCGAAGATCGCAAATTTTCGTCGATTTGTCGCGGTGGTTTTTTTTTGCTGCTTCTTTTTGTTATCTCTCTTGTTTTAAAGAGCGACCGAACCACGTTTGATCTTTATGCGCTCAATTTATGCGCATGTGACCGCCGGCCGGTTGTGAACTAAAGGGGAACAGTGGATCAACAACTGATTTTTTTGGTTTTGTGTGTGTGGTTCAATTTTTTAATCCAGCGTCCGACCCGGCCACACAGACTCGTTGTTTCGCACGGCACCAGCTTTCTTTCTGCTTTTCGCTTTTTTTTTTGGTTCATTGTTTTTAGCCCGTAGATGATGCCGCCTAGTTACCTGGGCTAAGGCTGGATAAGTGTGTAGGATCGGCGCATTTCGGTATGCTCCAGTTTAAGGCAGCGCTGCACACGTAGACGGCTTGTTACCGTTGCTATCCCCCC
>JXXA01005671.1:0-11766 GCA_000956255.1 Anopheles punctulatus | reverse complement strand
AAACCCCCTCCAAATACCCTACCAAAATTCCTTCCAGGCACTTAAGCGACATCCGGTGCTCAAGTTTCGCGCGCCGGTAGCAAATTGTGTTGTCAAAGTCAAAGCGTCTGCTGCGGCGTCAGCGAGGCATCTTGCGCGTGTACAAACGGAACGGGGGAAAGTTATCGCACGATAAGCGGTGTCGTGTGAGCAATTTTCAGTTTGGCTACCACACCCGAGTTTCCGGTTTCCCTCCTCGGAGTTCATCAATCACACCGGGGCACACTTTCGATAGAGAAATGATCCCGCGCCGCGTTTGGATGCGACCCAATCACTCAAATCGTGTACCGGTTCGCTGTGCGCAGTAATCTTCAAACAATCAAACCAGCCCCGAACGGGTCCCGGCCGAAGCACACTGATGATTAATGGGCGCGTTACTGACCTGCGCGGAGGGATGACGATAGGGAAGCTATTAATTTCCCTGGAGGAATACATGGGAGCGAGCGTCGGAAGTCGTCGTCTGATCTATCAGAAAAGCGACCACGCGGGACTGCAATGATTCGATTCGGTGCTTCTTCTCGGGGGAAAAAACGGCAGCTGGTGAAAGTTTTCTTCATCCCCAAAGGAAATGTTTCGCTATCATCTTGCACGCTCGGCTGGTTGAAAAAAAAACACGTTTCATTAGCAGAGTTGGTCAAGGGGCTTTCTTTTCCTATCGTGACTCAAACTTTAACCATAAGCAAAAAAGTGTAAAAAAACACTTGGAGGCGTCTTTTCCGAACGTCTTTTATATCGTCTTTGATGGTATTGGTTCGTCTGCCCAACAAGCATCTCCATGCTAAAGAGAGATGAAGAGGAAAAAAAATCCCCGAACAGCTTATTGAAGTTGTTTGCCATTTGCGTTCGGCTCCGCAATCAATTATGGTTCAACATGATTTTCAAAATTTTCCACAAACATTCACGCTAGGCTGGCTCGGTCCACGAACCCAACCGCCACCGGGGAAAAAGGGAAAACTTTAGTGTCAACGATAAAACCGTCCGTCGCCGGTGTCGTTCGTTCGTTCGTTCGGCGCGCTTTGCATAATTGCGCATAATGGTATTGCCGGGCGCTAGCGCCACACACCAGGGCGACAATTTTTGCCACTCTCAAACATGGCAATCTCATTAAAGAGCCTCGCTGGCTGGTGGCGAAGAAAACCAGCTGCTTCCGAGCACGGTTTCATGGGCAACCGCCAAGCTTTTCCACAGCCCAACCGAATGAATATTAATGCAAATAAGGAAACAACCGAAACACCCATCGCACCCTGGAGACGGCAGCTCGGTTTTAGATCAAAATTTTTCACCAAAACTGACCGAACTGGGTCCATTTCCGCAGCGTTGAATTGCACCCGCGAGAATGCGCACTCTGCTGGGTAATCGAATTAGCCGGTGGTGCCGCTGTGCAACGAAATTTCCCCGCGGCCACATTCGCATCCAGCGCAAGATGAAGGAGAAAGGGACTGAAGAAGCTCTTGCTACTTACCTGCTCCCGTATGTCTCCCTTCGAGTAGACGGGGGCCCTCGAACAAGGCCCCGTCTCAAATGACCGTCCCTTCTTTCTGCCCATATTTTCATCTTCGGAATCGTAACTGCGGGCCGCTAAATTTACCTTCGCCTGCAAAGTGGATAATGGCGTTTATTGAACGAATTAGTGGAAAGTTATTCATTATGGGAGATAAACGGAATTTTGTTTCAAAACATGCATACATTTAGGCGCTCGATGTGGCTTATTGGCAATCGAGCATTAAAATCACAATGTGTCTTTGCGATAAAGAAAATTGCAAAATGCAAAATGTCAATTTTTGTATGCCTTGAAACAATAGCAAAATAAAACAATTAATGCGGCATATTGATAAAACATTGGTAATCTTTTTGACTTTGCTTGTTTAACAAATTGTACATTCGAAACTTTTTGTGTTTTTTTCTCACACCAATATTTATCGAACAAAAAGCTTCTCTGATTCAATAAAACCTAACCTTACTTACCTGTGACGATGTGTCGATATTTCCCAGCGACGAGGCGTGGTGCAGACCTTCGAAAGAGAAGAGATAGAGAAGAAAAGAAACATTCTGTTAAGCAAAAATCAACGCACAAGCATCCCGAAACCAGTACCACACCCATGTAACGACAGGATTCACTTTTCTATCAATAACCTCGATAACAAGGTTCACCGTGCGAGTGGCGACATCATTAGAAAACATGGACTCCACCGGCTTCTCAGGCGCTTTCGCCTCCATCGAAACGAGCCTAGCCTATTGGACCGGATTTGTTGTTTTGCTATGCGACGCCTCGCCGGTAGCGCACGGTGCCAGGACAAGTGAGGATAATAATCCCACCTAGCTTACAGCATCTGCTCCGGTCGTCGAGCCCCACATCGAAGGCTATTTGTTTCGAACAATAAATACATGTTTTCGTAACCATAGCGCCTTCCGAGAAAACAACGAATCCCGCACCAGCCGAACATACGCACACACGGGTACCCGTCGATGGGACAGATAATGTGAAATCGAGACGCCATTTTGGCAGTGGCAGCGGCGAAATAAAACCATTCGGTACAGTGCTACACAGGTGCAGATTTGAGTCGGTGTTTTTGTTTATTGCTCCAAGTGCCACTAAAAGCAAACGCCTTCGTGTTGTGCGACAAAGTGCGCGCGAGCGCGCAGGGAAGAACATGCCAACGAGGACAACGTTTTCCGCACACCGTCGAACTTTGAAGCCTTAGATGGGCCTCAGGTCGGTGGGTTGTAGGGGGACCTTTCAACGGTATTTGATTTCATCCGGCATCGGAAAGCATAAGGCGTAAGAGCACCTTTTCTTTAGCGCGGGTGCTAGGAAAGCGTTGTAAAACATTGTACTTTATACCGCGAGATAAGAGACAGGTAATGATATTTTATCCGGATGCATTAGCCGGGCGTGAAGAGAGGATCCTGCCGGTGTCGTAAAAGAATGGCAATGCATTTTGAAAGCGACCCGTGCTATTTTTTTGCTTATTTTTACCAATAAAACACTTGCACTTAAAGCCACAAAAAAAACGTTCCTCTCTGTGACACAACATCTTGTAACATATCTTCAGGTGCGTCCTCGACAAGAAAATGGCAGCAATTCCGAGGCGTGTCGCACGTACATTTCACCCACCGAGCCCGGTCACGTACCGGTCGTAATCCGGCGAGCTAAACGAGACGTATTACGGTATGAAAACGACAATTTTCTTTCCTCAATCCCCCTCCCTAGCACGCACTGTCCCTCCGCCGCACCAAAAGGCCACGGGTCGCAACCTTCATCATCAAAGTCAAGGTAAGAGCGTGCGTGTATCTGTTTCGCTCCCAGAAACAGCGACGCTTAACGCTATAGGAAAGCGTTTTAGCGTGCGGTGCGGTTCTTACAAACGGAAGAAAGCCCACCGGCACTTCACTATGGAAGCGCGGAAAAGTGCGGATGTGCGTGACCGGAAAATTCGATTAAGCTTCTAATCGGAAGTTTAGGCCGAGTTCGGTTGCAATAACAAAAACATAAACCTGAACCGAACCGGGCACCAGATAGCGAAGGAGATTAAATTGAGTATTCGCTTCGGTCGCTGAATTGTTGTGTGGGCAAGTTTTCCACGGATGGGTTTCTCAAGCCACGTGCTTACGGAAACCATTACTTGATGAATGAAAAGGAAAGAAAATGTATCAATTACATGCGACGACTTGTAAACTAGAAGCGCTTAAGCTAGGGGTGTAAAAATAAAATCTGGGTCGAACGAGTAATTTTATCTTTCTTAAGACATAATAATTCATTAAAAAATGAAAATTAATGAAAAAACATGTTAAAGTACGCAGCAGCATAGCACTCGAATGATTTCATTGTTTTTAATTCCAAAATTTAAAACAAACTCACCCATAACAAACACAAAGCTACTAGAAAGAAATTACCAAAACAGGTCGTCAATAATATTTATCAATCATATTGATTTAAATCTAATCACGATAATTTAAAGTAAACAGAAGAAAAATCTTGCCAGCCATACTATCATTTGCTCGCTGGGAAACAAACGATTGTGCTGTCAGCCTCTGACGTATTTATTTTCCCTCGGGCAACCGAACACAAACCACTGCTACCTCGCCGCTTTCCCAACAAAAGGATCCCTCGAAACCCAAACCGCTCGTTTTGCAAAATCTGCGTTCGGTTAAGTAATTCAATTTACTCCCGACGTGAATCGTTCTCATTCGCGTCATTCTTCTTCCGCTGAATGGTCAAGACTGCTCCTTATCTCCACTGCCAAACAATGCACTGTCTCGTAGTACTCGGAGTGAAATGGGGAAAAAAATTGTAGAATAAAATGCGAAAAAAATACCTCCATTACTTCCAACCGGAAATCGTCGTTCACAGTGAATCGTGATTGGTCAAGGTAGCGGAAATGAAGAAGAGTTTTTTCTTCGTTTTCATCCGCTTCGCCATCGGACTTTCCTTTGCCGTTCGATTTGCATCGATCCGCATTCATTTATAAGCTCATAATTGAAAGAAAACTTTCCACCTCCCACGGGTGAAGGACGGGTTTCCTTTCGTTTCTTTTCGGGCGAAAATGGAGACCGCTGCTGGCCGAAGAATACACATCTTATTAACGCAAAGGAAACGATAGAGTGGCAAACTCGAAAGCATCCCAGCATGATGGAGGTTCACCGGTGAATGGAAATGAAAAATCGATGGGATGCTTTGCTGGAAGACAGTACCGGGACCGGAGCGGGAAACTTTCATCCTCACCGCTGCTCGTTATCGTCGCTAAGTATTATCGTCACCTTCAGAAGCGTTCGGGGAAGGTGTGTAAGCGAAGCTGGTAGAAAAAAAGGGGCAAGAACCTTCAATAACCTCATACAATTGGCCCGTATTACACTTTACTTGGAGTGGTTTATAACAGTTTGAAGTAGAAAAACAAAATAAATAGAAAATAAAAGAACCTAACTATCGAATCGATAAAAGTTTTGCTATCTCCAAGCATGTTTCCTTCCTATAACACACTTACAGGACAGGACTCGAAACAGAAATCGATCAAAATGGCGATGATTGTGCTACTTCATCCACGATTTCTATATGCAACGAGCCCCAGATCCGGTCTTTTTTGCTTTCCGTCAAGCACGAATTCCGGGATCGGCACGTGATGGCAAACAAGTTTTTTCTTTCTTGCTGTTAGTCTAGCTGCTGTTGCTACTGCTGTTGAGAAATAGTTTCGGGATTAGCATCCCTTTGTATCTCACGGTTCCCGCTTCCGTTTCGCTGTACTCACCAGACCGAAGGATTACCGTAGACGCTTAATTTCGAAACAGTTTACGAAATTTGCCCTCGGGAAGGAACGGAAGAGGTACAGCACGTGCTGCTGGGATCCCTTCCGACACGCTTCCGGTTGCGTCTGCTCAAGCACCATCCGGGCGCTCTGGAAGAGTTTCGCTAGCTTCACTGCGTAGCGTTTCGCCTTGTCGCGGGAAGTATGGTACGGCAGACCGTGCTCGTCGCCGTACAGGATGTCTTCGTCGCCGGCAACACCATGGCAGGCGGGTAGTGACGCGATGGGTTCATCATCGTCACCGACCAGGGCTGCACGGCCGTAGCGCAGGAGGGCAACGTTTGCGTGAAGCAACTCCCGCACGGTTGAAACCCTATCGCTGAGCACGAGTACGTGCAGCTCGTTCTCCATCAATTGCAACAATCGTCTTACGGTGCCACCGTTCCGGCTGACAACGAAGACGTGGCGGATGTTGTGTAGGCGCGCCAGACACAGTGCGCACTGAAGCAGAACGTCCCGGGCAGGCTGTGCCGGACAGTGCTGTTCCGAGCGGGTCGGCCGGCTAAGTGCGATTGTTTCACACTCCGCCAGCTGACGAGTTTCGACGAGCGAACGCCAAAAGCACTTCGGTATGTACCAGGGCAGTAAGTCACCGGGTGACGGCAGTGCCGTTCGGAAGATGTCCTTCAACGTAACACTAACAATTTGGCTTTGCTCTTCTTCCATCTTCTAACGGCTGGACCGAGTAGGTGTTGATTTTGACGTTTCACGCAAAGTGACTACCAAGTAAATGCCTACTGTGATACGGCTAGTGCGAAGAATTACAACAGAGACACGCCATGGATCACATTTTTATCTCACCATTTGTTTTCTTGTCATTTAAGTAAAAATATAAATTTTTATTTTAATTAAAGCCAACCCCATTCCTCTTGGGTTTCCGAACACGCCTGAATGTAGGCAATGCTGTTTATTTATTTTTATTCATGCAACGCAGCTATTTGCCGAATCCTTCATGCGCAACGGACTTTCCAACAATATTCGCTCGTTACGCTCCCCATACTGCAAGCACCTATTGATTTAGGGATTTTCAATAGCGCTCGTTACGAAATTATTGCCCTGCCGCAGATGCAGCCGAAAGCACTCCGCACTTGGTGGCTTGGTGGCACCGCACCAGTAATCGATGCACCGCGCAGCACAAACGAGCGCGGGTTGCGCGCAAATGCAAATATTAATACATTCAGAATGGCGCTGTTGCACCATATGCTACCGACGAGTGACGGTGTTTTTGAAGTGCCGGCTGGCGTTCCGAAACATCCGACCGTAACATGCAATTATCGGCTACTTCAGCGATTGAAATTTACAACCGCGCTCTCTCCGCGGAGTTGGTGCAGCGTTTTGCGTTCGCGTTTGCATAGTGATGCGTGTGCTGGTACGCGAGTTATGATTGTGGTGTTCTCATTTAGCTAGCAAACAAGTGCAGCCAGATTTGCACGAAATACCCACCTTGGGGCTTCAAAGCTTTCAAACGAGAGCGCTAATATGTTGAAAGCTAGTTTACAAAGAGACATGTAAAGTGGTTTATGTTTAACAAACAGAATAGTGTTGAAAATTGCAAATTGACTCGAGTAATACTTCTGAGATCGATGAGTGTGTGTACATTAGTTATGTTAATTGTTATGCTCATTAAATAAACTTGATTCGCACTGTGTATAGCTTTAAAAACAATAAGTTTTAGTGTTTTAAGACTCATTTTTAAAATGCTGTATCAATCCCAGTGTCTGGAAATTATTTAAAAGTTCTAACCACATAAGTGAGTTTATAAAAATCAATATTAAATCATGAAAAAGCTTACATTGAACTGTAAAAAATATTATCAATGAAATTGGGATTGTTAAATTTTGATTAACTTATAAATAATCTTCATTAAAAACTAACAGCACTTCACAAAATCAAATAACCCTCAATTAAACAAGAGCCAAATGGCATTTCACGCTATTCCATTGAACACCTCATTATTTGTGCCCACGCAATATCCTACTTTTAGTTCATCGATGGAAATAGTGACTACTGTTTGTTGAGGGCAAATCCTACACGCGAATTACTCTCCTTACGTCCCCCGCCATGCGCCATAAACTTCCTCCTCGATCGCCACACAATCAACCGATGATTGCGATGAATAATTACATTCCTCCAGCCCGAAATGAACCAACCTCCGAAAATTGCACGCTTTATTTGCGTTTCTACTTTGCAGGCGGGTTAATTTCGGGGCGGCGCGAACATGGCAGGAAGCGATCGCGTTCCGATCGACGGCGAGAAACGTGCCAATGGTACGTGAGCCACCGTTCTGCTAACACAATTCGCTTCCGTGAGCCGTCCGCCAAGTGTCCACGAGGTGATTGGAAATTTGCGAAACGTGTGAAGGTTTGCGTGCAAATTCAAATTGCTCTCCACGGGAGAGTGGGTGAAAGAAGCCTGCTGGGAGGTTTGATTTGCGTGATGGGAGGTGTTGATGGTGCTTGCCAAATTCACCCCGTGGGTAGGAGGCTACATCTACATAGTGTCTACATCTAGCTTAATAAAGCCACCGACAGGCGTGGAAGAGGTTGAATCCTACTTTACCCACTTTTCCTGCCACGAGATGAGTTCGTTCGTTTAACGAAAAAGGTATTAAATATCTTCACCGCACACGACGCACGGTCGTGTGGTTTACTTCTCGAGCCTCGCAGAAGCTGTTGATGTGATAAAATAAGTATATTTGCCGCTTCGTTTATGAAATTTTGCACAACACTCACCCACCGACCGCTCAGGCGTAGGAGACAATTTTGCGAACGAGAAATAACGTATTAATTTCGCGTGGAAAGCACACATCCACATGCCTGGCACGCTGACGAGCCACTCATCCCACACACAGACACTCGTTTGATATTCTCGCACCGTAATTATAAACTTTTGATCGTTCCATCCGCAACGAAGCGTTAATTCGTTGCCGCAAAAGCGCACTACATCACGCCGGGATCATTAAGCGACTGAGGTAGCCTCATTTCCCAAAAGCCCGTTCTTTTTTTGCGTGTGTATGGCTGTGATGCAACAACTTTACGACCCTCCTGCGGATACGCCTGAGTGTGTCGAATTTCTGAAAAATCTATTCCCCACTGGACGCGAAGCAGAGCAAACGTGTCAGGTGGAAAATTGAATTCGCAAAAACCGAAAGATCCATTGATTTGCTCCCCAAAGTGTTGCTCCACTTTCTTCACGCCGTAAACCTTGGGCGGGCGGGAGTTTGGAATTTTCGTTTTCGGGACGTTTGTGTGGAGGGAAGGGGGAATGCACTACATAAATCCAGCTGCAACCTGCGCCTTTGTGAATCCCGGCATACATCTGTCTTGTTGAGCTGGCATGCCACGCCATTGTTGCTCGAGGTTCGAAAGCAATCTACGTGTTTGCTGCAGGAGGTACAGCGTACTAAAGCTGAAAGAAAAATCCATTGCCCCAGCACCGTTGCCATATGTTACCACTTGAACGAATCCAATTCGAAACGGCAACAAAAAATGGGAAAAACTAACTGCAACTGCATTACAACCGAGAGTCTGAAGAACGTTTCTGGCTTTGGTAAACATCTCTTTTTTCTGGCGTTGCGTTTACGAAACTCGCATTTTATCGGAGGGTTTTTAAGCAAATGTATCGTTTTTCGCAACGGAAATGGAGCTCTGGGCTGTGCAATTGGTTGCACATTTTTGGCTTTATGTTCACTGAGGAATGTAGTTTTTGCGTTAGTCATTTACGACGACGTAGCACGTACGCATTCTCTATCAGGGATGTCAAATCCATAAAATTCTTTTTTTTTATTTTAACGTTTATTAATTGACTACAAAAAGTTTTTTTCTCTCTAATTATTTATGTCATGTTTTTTTTTCAAAATTCGTGCAAAAAAATTTTAAAATAGTTCTGTATAGATTTTTTTTTAAATTATAAAACAAAAAATTTATGTGTTATTTATTTCTTTCCGTCTAAAATCCACGACTCACGCTTGAAATTTAAAATTAACTGGAAATACTACACTGTTCGGACCAAGAGTATCTTATGTAAATTTTCTAGCTACTTCAAATGGTCTTGGGTTTGACAACTCTGCTCAGATTTTTTCACTGCCGAAACTTGTGTGCAATCCATTCTGCTAGATTTAACTGGCAAACTTGAACGTAAACGGACACGATTCAATTGCGCGAATGAATTGCTCTTACAAACGTCGACCCATTTTGGGTCTTCTTGATGTTTTCAGTCCTTCGAACCGGACTCGAGCTGGTGCGCTTAAGTCGGACGACGATCGTTCGCCGCTCTTCCGGAATTATCGCCAGCGACCTGACTGTGTGGTCATTCGGGGAAATATTGTCGGAGCAAGAATAAACATGCACAGAATCAAAAGAAAGCAATAGTTCTTTCCCTTCCGTACTCTTGCTCGTTCTCTCGCCCTTTCGTGCTTCAGTCGAGTGGTACAAAGTTGCAGCACTGCACAGCAGCAGCAGACATCGAAGCGGACGCTTCTGACACTTTATGGCTGTAACGAAGTGCTTATTAGTTCCCAGCGCTAGACGGTGAACGCAGGGCGAAGTACCTGCTCGTCGCATGCAACCTACTCCGTCTCATTTTTGTAGATAACTTCGTGGGCACTCACTCAAACAAGTGCCCGTGCGAGGCAAACTCTTGTAACATCGACTACCGTGGCAAAGTGTGTCGTGTAACCGTTGGCCCACCCATGTCACTTCGTAAAGTCGCGATAATCAAATTCGAATTGCAATCTAAAACTCTCCCAAGCGTGAACGTGATGAAGTGGAGTTTGCTGGAGGAAGGGAAGGGGTGGAATTTTTCTTTTCGAAAAGTCTCGCCCCAAAAACCTAAGGACATGTTCGCTGACGTGACGATGGATTTATGATGTGATATCAAATTCTACTTGCTCCGCTGCTAAGCGAAAGTTGTGAGGAGCGAAAAAAAATGGGAATAATTTTATGCGATTTGTTCGTGCGAAGCTCGCGAGCGAATGGAATGTGTCGTACTATCTGTGGAAAGAGCCTGGGCGATAAAGCTTGCAGAAGGCGAGCAGCATTGTCCTTCCGCGAATGAAACATTGTATCGCACGCGGGCGGGTAGAGTAGAGATTTATAATTCATGAAATAATCCATCAGGAGTTTTTAGATAGCTTGAAAGATTTTGTGGAAGAATTTTAGGAATTGAAAATGAATAAGAGAAAGTTTGCGATCGCTTTTGTTTTAAACGTTCCTAAAGGAAACTCATAAAAATGTATCGTAAAATATCGAAATACTTTTTATTTCCTCACTGAGCACACACTACAAGCATCTACAATAATCTACCAAGCCTCTCTGACCCATCCGCATCGGTTTAAGTAATTACACAAGATTTGTAAATTATGCCAAAGCACGACACTCGGCAGCTGGCACGTACTTCATCTGCCACCTGCTCCGTTGCGAAAACGACCGCAAACGAAAAACGATACCTACCATGCCACCCTGAACCACACGAAGGCCACTGCTACATGCAACAGTCTTTCTCCCATACGTGCCCATAACTTTATGCCCTATCTCCAAGTTCCCTGCTGGTACGCAATGAAGGCCGGCACTGGACCAGGTGCTCTCCGATGCGTTTGCGGAGCCATAAAAATGTAGCACAAAGCAAAAACGCTCGTCTTCGGCGAGGGAAACGCATTCTAACGACTGCTGCACTGTAGCGGCTCTTGACCTTTTCGGGTGCAGCGAGGTCACCCCGGTTGCGGGCTGGTGATCACGAGCCCTTGCAAACATTACTGTTTGTACTCGGTGCCTAGCACCAGCACCAGCAGCAGCAGTAGCGTTAGCAGAACAGCAGACCACAACACGTGTCCACGAGGTTATTAAGGAGATTTTCTCCACGCCACCATCCCTCCGCCACAGCTGGCTCTGGAGCTGTTCAGCAGAAAGAGTTGAAAGGACAGCACACACACACGTGCGCAAGTTTACGTTTAACGACTTGACATAAATTTACCGGCTGCATGTGAGGATGAGCGCAATAATAATTATTGAGTGAGCTTCTTGCACAGAGGCGGTAAACAAGTGGGTTCTGCACGGAATGTATTAAAGATTCATGCGCAAGAAGGGTGGCTGGTTTTATTTTCATTCTAGCTGAACGGTTTAAAGCTGTCTCATGTGCAACATCAGGAAGAGCTTCAATTACGAGATAACTATACGTTGAATTTACCTGGAAGAATTAAAAGACCCAGAAGTAATCTACTAAAAGGATCGTCCTCCAGCCATATTTTCAAATAGGAATTTATTTTTCTGACAATTTTGTCACACTTTTTCTTGACCCTGTACTCTGACTTAACAAAATCAAGACAGAAAAAATATACTCGTCTTAAAAAATTACAAAAAAGTGACAAAAACCTGCTTCGAAAATTTCCCCGGAAATTATTGATATTGTTTGAGCCAAAACTGCAATATGT
>JXXA01005670.1:0-28214 GCA_000956255.1 Anopheles punctulatus | reverse complement strand
CCGCCGCTGCGGCAGGAAACGCCACCGCAACGAATCAACACCACCAGCAACACCACCACCACCATCACCACCACCAAACGCCGGGCAGCAATCACATCCTGACCTCAACGTCCACGTCGTCGGTGGAATCTGACAGCTACCATTTCTATCACAAACCGGGCGGCGGTAATGGTGCCACCGGTACCGGCAGTGCCGGAAAGGGTAGCAGAGGCGAATCGACGTCAGCGACCGGTATGCCTCGACCGTCGATGGTGTCTGTCAATGGCGGTGCTGGTGGGGCTGGTGGCAGTGGTGGCAGCGGTGGTGGTGGTGGAGGCACCAGCAGCACTAGCAGCAACACCGGCAACACCAGTAACGGCTCCACTGCCGGCAATGGGGGCAGTGGGCGGGTAAAGTGTAAGGATCCGATCCGTGTCGGTTTCTATGAAATCGAGAAGACGATCGGCAAGGGCAACTTCGCCGTGGTCAAGTTGGCTCGCCATCGTATTACCAAAAATGAGGTGAGTATCGCCGTGTGTACGCGTCGCAGGTCGGGGCTCGATTTATTATTTACTGTGCGTGTGTGAGCGAAGCGACACACATGCTTCGGCAGACTTTGCTCGGGACGGTATGCCTCGGGGGACCGATTAGGAGCACTCAACAAGAGACCGTCGCCGGACGTCCCTTTCGGGGGAGCACGATAATTTCTCCGCTTCCATGGCCTACCCAAAGTACAGCCGTCTGCTTGCCCGCCCCGGAGAAATACAGAAGAATGTAATTAGTTTGGGGCCTATTTTTGGGAAGGTCAAGGAGTAAAGTTTTCGATGTGTATGTATGCTTTTTTTCTCGAGTCCTTCGGTATACTTCCCCAGACATGGGCTCCCCGGGAGCGATTTCTTCGAAACGAAAGTTTTTCGGTTGCTAAATATGTTCGGCGAAAGAAGAAAAAAAAGGAAACCAAAGATGGATGGGATTGTTTTTTTTTTGTTGCCCTCGGAGCCGGCCTGTTGCCCTCAGTGCGTTCCGCCCAAGGGGAAAAGTGGACGCGGTGTAGACGGAAAGCAGCCGTGTAAGGCTGCCGCCGGTCGGTTGCGTGGTGAAAAGGTCTCCTGGAGCTTATTACGCGCGCGTTACACCGAACTCATAATCACTAACGCTCGAACGCAAGGATGGCTTCCGAAAATAGCGGACACTGTGCGGGAGGAAAGTTTTGCCCTTGATTGGTACCGAAGCAAGTGAGGCGATGCGCGCGCGTGTGTTGAAAGGTTTCTGATCGTGCGAAGAAAGGGAGACTAGCCGGAGGCATCCGGATCGATGTGTTGGTTGATACCGGGTATCCTCAGCTACTTACGTAATAAGTTTGAGTTTAAGACGTGAATCCTTTTCTTATCCTGTTTCTTTTTAACCTTTCCCGGCACTATAGGTAGCAATTAAAATTATTGATAAGTCCCAGCTTGACCCGGGCAACCTGCAGAAGGTGTATCGCGAGGTCGAGATTATGAAGCGCTTAGACCACCCGCACGTCATTAAGCTGTACCAGGTAGGTGTGAAGCTGCCCCGCCGTCCAGTTCGCCATCATGCAGACGCCGCAATTAATATGCGATCGATGTTGTGTTTCTCTTGTTTTAGGTTATGGAAACTCAGAGCATGATTTACATAGTCTCGGAATATGCTAGTCAAGGCGAAATTTTCGGTAAGTTGAACGGCGTTCGGGGCATGCTTTGGTTGGATGTTAGATTAAGCGGCGAACGAAAATGCAGATTTTCGCTTTCGATTTACGATGCAATTGCTTCTTGCCGACAGCCCGAGGTCCAAGTGATTAAGGCCACCAAGGGCCACCAGGCCACGTCTCACTTGCATGTTTTCGGTTCTTTAGGTTTCCGATTAATGAGTTCTATTTTCGGTAGTAAATGCAAATTATCGCTCTAACGCTCCCGGTATCGTTAACATCGCCCTTTCCAGACTACATCGCCAAATATGGGCGGCTGAATGAGCGGGCGGCTAGAAATAAGTTTTGGCAGATCCTATCCGCCGTAGAATATTGTCACAATAAGGGAATAGTACACAGAGATCTTAAGGTAACGTGAGTCGTTCGTCCTGTTCTCCGCTCCTACGCAAACGGCGCTCAGCTAACGCTGCCTCTTTTGCACCTTCCAGGCTGAGAATCTACTGCTAGATTCCAAGATGGACATCAAGATAGCAGACTTTGGGTTTTCGAACTTTTACAAAAAGGGCGAACTCCTGGCCACGTGGTGCGGTTCGCCACCGTACGCCGCACCGGAGGTGTTTGAGGGCAAGCGCTACACCGGACCGGAAATTGACATATGGGTAGGTTTAATTTCGTGGCGACTCCACTAGAAAGGCGTGCGTCATCGATGCGTTTTGTTTTATTACACTTCCAATTTATCCACAGTCACTGGGAGTGGTGCTGTACGTGTTGGTCTGTGGAGCACTACCCTTCGACGGGTCGACACTGCAGTCGCTTCGGGATCGTGTACTGTCCGGTCGTTTTCGAATTCCATTTTTCATGAGCTCCGGTAAGAAGACAAGCGTTGCGCGGTGTTGATTGTGTTCTTTTCGACTGAAGGGTTTTTTTTTTGTTCCTTGCTCCTTGCTCCTCCACCAGACTGTGAGTCCCTGATCCGGAAGATGCTCGTGCTGGATCCGTCACGACGATTCTCGATCGATCAAATCAAGCGCCACCGGTGGATGATGGTGGAGATCATTGACACGCCGAAGATAAGCAGCATCGTCATCAATGGCAGCGTGAGCGAGGTGAGCGCCCTCGAGACGGAACCGAACGAGCAGATACTGAAGATTATGCAGAACTTGGGCATCGACATTTTGAAGACGCGCGAAAGTTTGAAGGTAAGCGAATGTGTAGGTGTTTGCCGGCGAAAGCTTCCAGCAGCTAAATTTGTGCTTTTTCGTTTTTTTTTCAGCTCCACAGCTACGATCACTACACGGCGTTCTATTTATTGCTTTTGGAAAGACTGAAGAGCCGCTCGGTGGCGCATGAGAGCGGGAACGCAGGCGGTGGCTGCATTGGAGCGGGAAAATCGGCGATGCTCGAATCGCAGCGCCGTCGTCCGAGCAACGTAGCGGAGCAGGCGATGCGAAAACTTGCCATCAGTGCACAGCACAAGTAAGCACGTTGGTGGATAGCGCAGACTGTCGATTTCTTCATTTCGTTTCTCCTTTTCTCTCTTTTTCTCTTGATCCAGAGCGGATCAATCGAGCTCGCCGAAACATCAGCAGATTTCTCCCGCCCTGTCCGGTGGACTAACGAACCAGAGTTCGGAAACGCTGCACGGTTTGCTGGGTGCGGGCGGTGGTGTGTCCGGTACGGGACTTCCCACCATGTCACCCGGTGTGATAATGCTGCGCGATACCAGCATCCGCGAGCAGCAACCGGTGCTGAAGGATAGCTCCTACTTTCGCGGCGTATCGTACACGTCCAGCTCGGGCTTTGCCGATACGTCCCTCTATCAGGTGGCGGCACTGCGTGAGCGTGACTGCAGCTCGACATATCTTACCGGATCGCCGGGTACGGTCGTCGGCGGGTTGCTGCCGTCGTCGCTGTCGTCGAACGTGGCCGGCACGTTGGCGGCTTCGGTAGCGTCGCGGGAAGCTAGCTCGATCGTGCTGCGAGAGTCCGGCATTCTGTCGAACCGCATCTCGTCCACCCGGCTGCTGTCGAGCAACATCGACAAACGTATCCTGCAGCAAAGCACGGAAGACTGTCGGCGGCTGCTGCAGCAGGTAAGTCTTACCTCACTGTAAGCTGACGCCGAGCTAGACAAGGACAGTAGTAGCACAGTAGGCGCGTAGTTCGTAAGTACGTTGTACGTTGTTTGTCAGTAGGTTTTAAGCAACCAGTCGTAGCAACCAGTGGAGAAGATTGATTAGCCGTGGTTGGTAGATAGAGTAAACGCGCAGCAAAAGACTTAATAAGAGAATAAAGATGCCTCGTTTAATGAGTTATTTTGTTTATTTTATGAGTTTTGCGATAAACGTCAGACGGTATCTTTATCCATATCACCTTCCAGCCAGTGGTGCTGCAATGTGCTGCAATTAGAACCAGTAGCGCTGCGGTAGAGTTTTGCTAGTTACTTACGAAAGGTTATACAAAAACACTGCACCCATCCTTCTCTCTCTCTCTATCTCTCTTTCAAGGCTCGTCCCGTCTCGATGGGTGAATCGAATCGGTATACGAAACCACCGTCCCATTCACCGGTAAACAACGATCTCCACCAGGGCGTGCAACCTCAACAATCGCCGGCCGCGTCATCCATGCCGCAATCGCAACGCTACTCGGATCCACTGAATGGGTTCAGCAAGGACTACCTAACGAACACCGCACCGTCGGCGTCTGCTGCGAACGAAACATCAATCACCGTGCCACCGTTCAAGGACTATATGAACAACATGCAAGCCTACTCCTACCTGCAGCACTACGAGCCCAATCTGACGGTGACGAGCGCATCGCCCCAGCAAACGACCACGTCCATCACGGCGCAGTACAGCTCCAGCACCGACGAAGGGTGCGAAACGGATCTGGGAGGTGTGCACGCTAGCGAGCACCGTACCGTACGCGAAACTTACTGTTTTGAGGCTTCATTTCCAGACGAAGACGTGCAGCAGTCGATTGACAAGTCGATCCAGCGGCTCAACTCGTTCGCCAGCTCCAGCTCGTCCAGCGGCGTTGTTACGAACATCCACCCGAAGAGTCTGAGCCAGAACTTGAGCTGCGATTCGTCGCGCAGCAATTTCTCCACCTTCGAAAGCCTGGATCTCAATCTGTCGGACTGTGCGGAGCTGGCCGGCAGCTTGCCGTCCTGCACGGCCACGACGGAGGCGTACGAGAGCAGTGTGGCGAAGGATGAAGGTGAGGAGATGAGCAGGTTTTTTTTTTACCGGTAGTGAGACTTTCTTCCAACCAAAACAAAATGTCGCTCTTTGTTTTGACAGCCCCATTTCGCGCCGTTACGAGTGCGGCCTGCATCAATCAACCGCAGTGTGTGTACGCCATGTCGGATAAGGTGGTTAGTTCGTTCCTGAGGGCAAACACCGTGTACCAGGACGTGCACAATGGCGACCATCGCAGTATTACCCGCTCGCCGGTCGATTTTCGGTACGGTGGCAAACAATATCATTTTATTGCATTGTGTTGTGAGATGCAACGCAAACAAACACTCATTCTCTTCATTTTGTGTGGTTTTGCTCCTTTCCGGTGCGGCAGAGAGGGACGTCGCGCGAGCGATGGGCTCGTGACGCAGGGTCTGGTTCATGCGTTGGAAAATCCGCTCAACTCACCCGTCGCCTTCAACAGCCAGCGGTTGAACGAAACGTGCAAGGCGAAGGGTGTGCTGGAGCTGCACCTGCTGCAGAAGGAGGCCGCCCAGCTGAAGGTAAAGTATCAGGCGAACGTGCCGCAGGATGAGATCGCAGCGCGCCAGATGCAGCACAGCCAGTTCCGCGTCAACCCGCTCGACGGGCTCATCCTGAAGCCACTGTCCGGGTCTTCGCACGGCAGCGTGTGCCTGGAGCCGGCTAATGGGGGCACCACCGGCTACTACAACAAGGTGGCCGACTACGTCGGGCTGTCGCTCGGTGTGAAGGCGTCGCAGGTGGCGGCCGCAGGAACCACCGGCGACCAGCCGCTCGGCAAACTCGATGCGGAGCAGCTGCTGCTGCGGGCCGGTGTGACCCGCTCGGACCAGCTAAGTGCTGCCGCCGTACAGCAGCTGCAGCAGAAGCCTCCACTGCAGCAGCAGCTGATGCAGCACCGGTTGCTGCAGCAGAAGCGCCAGATCCTGCAGAAGCAGGGCGCGATGGAGGCGGGCCTGAGCCGACGGCAGATGCTGCGGCAGCACAGCTACAAGATCGCACAGCAGACGCAAATCCTGCCGCCGCTACCGTACGGTGAGATGGCCGATGCGGTCGACGGTGCCGGTGGCTACCCGACGCTCCAGTCCGTGCGCGAGACGGCCATCCTCGAAACGGACGGCCCGAGCGGGTGCGCTGGGCTGAAGGATCCGCTCGATCTCTACCTACACGCGCACCATTCGCATCAACTGCAACAGCAGCAGCAGCAGCAGCAGCACCAACATCAACATCAACACCACCTCCAGCAACAGCAGCAGCAGCAGCAGCAGCAACATGCCGTTCATTTAGCATCCGATCGGGGCACGCTCTGTTCGTGGAGCACACTGCCGAGCTCGATGAAGACGTGCCAGATTAGCGAAGGATCACCCGCGAACGATGGTCCGTGGAATGTGGCGGCACTCTACCACCAGGTACATACGACACAAAAGTAGTAAGCGATCGAGAGCCCCTTCTGCCACCACCATCACCCGTAACATCATCAGCCATCAGCCATAACACCCACCATTCTCCCCGGGGGGGACGGGGGCTTTCACCGGTATCGGTACTAGCATGCTTTCGCTGTACACTGCTCCCGCGTACATGTTCTCGCAGCGCTAGTTTGCGGGGTGGGATAGAGTGGGGCGAGGGGCCCTTACCGTAAACAGTATTTCTGTAGTGCAATGCGTACAATGAGTGGTGTGTTTGTGTTTTTCTCATGTCTTCTTCGTGTGTTCTGTGTGTCGCGACCCCGTTTAGACCGAACCCGTTTCATGCTTATGCTCCGGATGTAGCTTTAGTGCGTTTGTTTAGATACATGCTAACCTTAGTACACGAGTTGGACCATAGTTCTCTAACCTTTTTTTGTTTTGTTTTGTGTTCTTAGTGCTTTGACAAGTGTTTTCGTATCGTTTAGTGCCACGGTGGATTTCTAACAATTGCCATTACTATAATCAAAGCAAAGATAACAAGTTGCATTTGGTGGTGTTCTGTACATATAACATGCTCAAATTAGGAGGGTATTACGTACTCATCGATCAACAGGAAGAGCGAAACAGTCGGCGAAAGGTACGAGCTCGATCGGTGGGACAGGAAGGATCCCAACATACAGTTCATTTTAACTCTTACGAAGCTTACTACGAATAGAAACAATTTGCTCTAGCGTTTGAGTTAGCAACTCTTTTTAAGTTATGTTCGGCTTATCTTATGTTTCTGCACGAATTTTGTCCTTCGGTTGTAACGGTTTTGCTGTACACTAACACTTATTTAGAGTTTAACTTATTTACTATTGTTTCCTACTGTTGGCGTTTAACGTTTTGTGCACTGTTTTTTTAGTTTTGTATTCGTACTAAGTTTTTTTTTTATCCCAATAAGGGCGCTATTTTGTCGGTAAAGTGACCCGTGTAAAGCAGTCGTAACATAGAAGGCTATGGAGTTGTTTGTCGTTTTGCCTAGCTTTGCGTGTGTTTCTTTTAAGCTCGCTGTGAAGTAACACAATTTTCATCCGTTCAACTCATATTAGCAAAGTAAACCGCAATTAGGCGCAATGTTTAACGTAGAACAACCGAAGCATACTGAGTGAGTGAGTGTGTGTTCCGTTCCGTTCCGTTTCGAATCGTCCCCTCCACAGAATGTACCCGCAGCTGGCGGCCCGGCGTTATATGCGACACCGCAATGGATCACGTCGCACACGTCCTCGATACCGCACTCGATGCAGCTGCCGCTGAGTGAAAGTCCCATACCGGAGCTAGCCGAGCAGATGGAGTCGATTTGAGCGCATCGGCGGAATGGAAAGGAATTACAGTGCGGAACAGTTCAATTCACCAAACCGTGCCCCCGCAAGCTTTACGAAGCTTCTTAGCCGCTGTTGGCTTTCGTGTGCTTTGATACGATCTCAATACGGACAGGGCATCGTTTGTTCCTCAGGACAGGCGCAGGACGTTAATGTGTGCGGTTCTATTTTCATACAGCTGAGCACATGATTGAGCAATGTAAAGAAACGAATTGTAAAAACTGCAAGACTTCTTACATACACTGTGCGTTGGACACCGCCGGGCCAAAGAACTAGGGCACTGTTTACAGCGACCGAGGGAGAGACCGACGGGAAAATAATTACTACAATAAGTCAACGAGACTGGCTCTAACGTCAATTGAAACTGAAATTGAAATAACGTAAGGTGGGGCGGAACCGGCACCGCCACGTAGAACGGAAATCAGTGAAATGTGAAACAATACCAAACGAACGCAGCATAAAATTACAATCATATACTCGCAACAAATGAGCTGCACCACTCCGGAGGGGCCCGCTCGCCTGTCCAGCACGGACCGCATACGACGGATAAATTCGAACGCCGCAATCGCAAGCAACACGAAGGCGTGAGGATGCCGAGAGAAAAAAGCTTTCGCAGAGGTGACTTGTTTGCCATGTATGATACCTACGAATCTAGTCGATCTGTACGCCACTGTTTGCAATATTGTATCCATTTAGCAGCTGCAGCAGTAACAGAAACAGCAGCTGGTAAAGTAAATATTTGCCATTTTGTGAACTGATTGTGATGCGTGCGGGTTATATGATTTTCGTTCTAGAAAACATTTTGCAAACTGCGCTGCTACAAAGGAGGAAGCGTTTAGGTTTTAGTGATCTCTCGGAGCAGGTTGTTGGTTTTGTTGTGTAATATGTTTTTTTTAAACTAATTCTAATAGAAATAGTGATAGTTTCGTTTCGTTTGCTTCCTTTCCACCCTCAAACGGCAGTCATTCCAGTAAGCTTAGAATGGGGTGCAGAGTTTCCTCCGGGACACGGTTCGTTACCTACACCGCACACAAAATTGTCAATTGATAATCTCTTCATCAGCCGCGAAGGGCACCACACAGTTGGGCAATCTTAACCACACTATTTAGCGTGGCACTGCGCCGAAGCCTACGAAGGTTGAGCCATTTTTACACACAATCACTCGCATGATTCGCTCCTTCCCTCAGGCTCGTTGAACGTCTTGCAACAGCCGAGCGGATAACGAACAACTGCCAAGTCATATGTAACACATGAAAAAAAAACAAAAAACAAAAAAACTATATACCGCGACCCGTTTTACCGCACGACGATCACACTTTGTCGAGCTTCAGGGACGCGGTTGTGTTTTCGTGTTTCGAACAGAACGTAAAATACCAAAATAGCAGCAAACAAAAACCAACGGATTGCATCGATAGTAAAACGAACATCGAACATTGTAACTTTTACAGTCTGCCTAGGTGTACGGATGGTGAGAGGAAGGGATTTGGTTGCTTGTTGTACAGTGCAGACCGAGCCGCTTGATCGGTTTGTGTTTCGATCGTCATTGCGTCACGTCAACGCGTCAATAATACCTACTAGCACGTAACAAAAGAATAACGAAGGGACCGCGATAGAGCCGTTTTGTGTTGATTTGATGGAACGTTAGTGAAAATTATTGCAACAAGAACACTCCCACGAACACACGTACACATTAGCAGTGAAATATTCGCAACATGGACATGGACCGTGGAGTGCTACCATGTAAAAAAACGAGGCAACGCAAAATCGGAAACAAAAGATCGGAGTGAACCGTTGGAAATGCGCCAATTCTATATCTAGTCATATCAACCATACACACACACCTGCACATATACATATGAACGAAACGGATGGATGGATCATCGGCGTGGAAGGCAGTTACATTTCATGCATACGATAGTTACATATTGAGAGAGGCGGCCCCCAAAAGCCAAATCGAAATAGCACCCAGTGGAGGAAGATTTCAAGGTTTATATTATCGCATTAGTCCAAAAGCATAGCGGTCGTCCATTACTAGTCAAATATGAAACGTAGGCAAAACTTAAGAAATGAAAGAAAAAAAAACACGATAGGGAATAGCAAAACCAACAAACAATAATACAAACACGTATATATTAGAACACAAAACGTGCTCCATCAGGGAGGAGGAAGAAGAGAAACTATAGTTAAAAGTGCGTCCACCGGTGGCGCCCTCTAGCATCTAGAGTAGCAATCACATGCAATCAGCAAGCTAACAACGAGAGTGAAACAATCGTTTGATAAGGATTTGCCCGCTAGCAGATGTGTGTGTGTGCGGAACAAAGTGCCGTTGGTCTGTTTTTTTTTAATAATTCGGCTTGCATAATTTTCATGAAGTACCAGGCGTCTCCATAAGGAGCGAAGCGGTTGTTTGAAAGAAACACACACACACACAGCACGTCCGCCTGCTAGATTGAGCACGGCTGCAAGGATTGCTAGGACATAGGGACGTTGCGCCGCCGCCGACGAGCGTTGCAGTATTTTTGGTCGCTTGAAACAGTGAATTTAGTGCGCGAATTAGAATAGCTAAAATTTTGACTGGAGAAAACCAAAACAAGCCCGGAAACGGAGAACGGGAAGAGGTACAGTAGTTTGAACTCGTTTGTTGCATCGATGAATCGATAGCATAGTAGGCTAAAACTTCGCAAGCTCCTTTTATGGTCCAGAAATATTAACGCAGCAGGCGAATTGTGTACCGTACGGGGGGCGCTAAATTTAAACGAAGATAAAATTACAGGAATCGTGTCTAGGTGATGTTTTAGGTTTGAGAATTAATTAAAAAAAAACTAAATAAAAGCATACACACTGATCGCAAGGTGTAAGCATTATGCGAGCGGTAGCACATATTCGTTGCAGGAGAGAAACAAAAATTAGAAATTGGTGGCTTAGTGAATAGCGAAAACAAACACAAGTATTAGCAGTTGCAATGATTAGTATAAACGCAAGCAAAAATCAAGAAAACTCTCACCCACACAGAAACACATACATCCGTTGCGGAGGTGGCGATGACCAAAGCGACAAGCAAACCGACATGTTTGCACGTTGCAGATCAGCTAGTTGCATACATCGTTGTACGAGTTAGGCGCCGCGCAAGGAGCTCCGGAAAGCAAAACTATCTTCACAACCTTCTGCGTACTTGCCTATACACTAACTGGGAAAGCGTTACAATCCGTCGTCCATGTTTCGGGTTCGGTGTGCAATTATACGTTAGCCTTGAAGCATAAGGAATCAAAGAAGAACAGCAAGACAGGCATATTCACCACAAGCACAAACACATACTCTCCTACTTCTAACACGGCATAAGCATTTGACATTCGTGAAAGCTTTGACGAACGCATATTATTGGCTGGTGCGCAAATAAACAAAAGTAAAAGAAAAAACCTCTTAACAGTAAAAAACCAAAATCACAATACTCACGCTCGGTTGTGCCGGCAAGCGCGCTCTTAAGGTCCCCTCTTCAAAACAGTCAATACGCGCGAGGAGATGGGATGGTTGCAAACGGGAATGTTTCTTCTGTTGCCTCCTCGGCACAGAACGCGAACACGACCTAGACACGCGCGGGAAGGAACGTCAGTCGCGGACGGTGGATCGCGAGCAGCGCGCGTAGCGTTATTACACAAATGGATGTGAAACGAACACATATTGGTTATTTAGTAACATTACATTTACAGGAAACGAAAACAATAAACATTATTAGGATCATGTTTGTAAGGAACGAAACGTGCAGGGGAGGGGAACGAAAAAACAAACAAACAAAAAAATACAATTAAACCTAGTAGACTAGCTATAATTACTTGATATACATTTTTTTCACAAGAAAATATACTTATAATCACGGACAAATAAAGAAACATATTGTGAACGATATTTGGCAGTGCGTTCTTTCATGCCGCGGATGTGAGAATGTGTTTTCGAGGTTTTTTTTTTCTTGCTTGAGTACACTTTTATTCGTTCCTATTACACCACTATGGTCGTTTCCACTATCACGCTCGAAAATTCCTGTATTCTTGTATATAACATCTAAATTCATCAACAAAAAAGCTTTTACAACTATATGGTACGTCTACTTGCTTTTTCGTCTTCAGTTTTTCAGCTGTTATCGTCCTTTTTTGTGATGGTTTTTGGGGAGTTGTTTTAAAACGCTTGAACGCAATGGAAGCAGCACCGTATTGAGTGGTAAGCGAAATAAGTGGTAAAAGGGTAATAATATTGGCGTTAAAAAGACTTTCTCGGCTTACGGCGAGATTCTTGGTTATGCGTTGAGAAATACATACTAGTGGAAGGATAATAATACCGATTTTTTCCTGTTTCTTTTTTTTGTTTGGCACGGCCATTAAGTACACGTGATTTTCGCGTGTTGAGCTAATCGTGTTGGTTACATGGAGAGCAGCGCAGCGTTATTTAAAATTAGTCCTACACATGGCCTACTAGCGGTAGTGGTTCAACCCACACGAATAAGCTACTAGTTTCTAAGACAATGCACAAGAATACACAAATACGATCGGCATACCACGCCGTACACACACAATTACGCTAGACAAAACGTAGGCGGCCGTGGCCGTATCAACGGGAGCATTCGGTTTAGATTGGAATGTGTCTGTGTGTGTGTGTGTGCTGTGTTTCGCGACAAAAGTGTTCGCCTACACGCACGACAAGAAGAAAAAAAATCCTCTCCCTTTAAACGATGTTCATCTGTATCTTAATCACCACCGTGTTATTGTCGGCAAACTTTGCCAGTATGTCCTTGATTTTGGCAAACTCCAAAAAACCGAACCCGCGCGGACTGATGTCCTGGTTGGGGCGATGGAATGCGAGAATCTCCGGCTTCGACATGATCGTGTCGTGCTGCGATAGTTCGGGCACACGTACGTTTAACAGAGTGATCTTGATTCGGCCCTTGAACGGCCACTCGAGGTGGTAGTCGTTCTCCGACTGCATCAGATGCACGTGCAACCCGATCGAGTCTTTGGTGCGCGGTGAAACGTTGATGCGGGCGCAGAACTTGTACCCGTGCGGGGATGTGTACGCTTCGCCGCTGTAAAACATGCAGTTGCTGTTCGCTAGCATCGAGTCGATTTTGTTGGAAAAATCGTCCAGCTTCCAGAGCAGCACGCCGCCACTGTAGCGTGGATCGACCTCCTGGTTGATTTTGGTGAGCTGAATGTCTTGCTTGGAAAGCTTGATGCCGAGGATGTGCACCTCCTGCTCGAGTATGACGATTCGCTCGTACATCGAGCGCACGAGCTCGTTCGTGCTCATCTCCGGCACACTGTTCTTGGCCGGTGGGTCCCAAAACTTGTACCGCTCGTTGCCACCGGTGTACGTTTCGAGCAGAAGCTGCAGCAGAATAGAACATAGGTTACAAAAAAGGGGGGCCACAGTTGCGTTCCATCCACTATACACCCACCTGCAGATGTTGCTGGCAATCGGAAGCAATGTGGGCGTTCAGGGCGGCCTCATCTGGCGCGATGAACTTACACTTTACACGCGCGAACGGACACGGTTGGCTTTGGCGCGACATGGCGAATGGACACTGGCGCAGGTGGGTATCGATTTCGGTGGGTGAAAACTGGTCAACGCATCCACGCATCGAGTTCGGGCACGGTTTCTTTATCTGCGATATCTCACGGCGCGTACAGTTGTCCGGGAAGATGTCGCACTTGATGTCGAGCGGTTCATTGTCCAGCGGGCAGTTGGAGTTTTTCTCGCTGCGATGGGAGCAGAATTGAATTAAAGCAAAACCTTGATGTACGGTTCATGCGCTGGGACTCACTTTAACCAATCGGTAATGCATTTCCGACAGAACCGATGGCCACACTTGGTCAGGATGGGCTCGTTCAGCCAGCAGTAGCAGATGGGACACTCGTAGCGCGCTTCCAGTACGCCATCGTCCAACTTGGCGGCACTGTGTTGCTGGAAGTAAAAATGCTGATTAGTTTAATACATTTCCGTTCCAAACATGCCAGCAATCACCAACTACAGATCATGCAATTAAAGGTTTCTATCACCGAGAAGACTCCCTACCATGACTCATCCATCGATACATCCGGGTATGAATGGAACCCGCGTTCAGTAAACGAATGGACATCGTCGTTGCGTTAGTTGTTCTTACCTGTAAACAGTTTTCCTCGGCGGATACTTCTCGTTTTACGGGTCTACTCATTTCTTATCATAATTAGTTGGGAAACGCGAAAATATTGCACTAAACAAAGCGATTTGTGTACACCATTCCCCGTTTGGCAGCTCCTTTTTGTTTGTGTGTTTTTGGCCTGTCAAACATTTGGTTGTTTCGAAAGTTATTCGAATTATAAGAAAATCAAATTCATTCCTAAATGCTATGTTTTTGTAAAACTAGTATCAAATAAAGTATTCTTTCTGAAAACACAGAGTTTTGGGAAGTTTTAAATCGTAAAATGTCAGTAATATGTCCGTCGCAGCAGCCCGTGTCGGAACTGTCACTTTGAGGACGTGTACAACATTTCGTCGATTTCGGTGTGCTGTGATCGCCTTTCCGTGTGGTGTGTTCCTGATCGTATTTATCAGCGATCCTCCCGGTCCATTTCGTTAGCTTCAACTCAAGGAATCATCACTCCTTGCCACGTCCTCTTCGTTTGTGAGAATCGTTGAAAAAAGCAATAAAATGGCAACCTCACTAACACCGGAGGAGAAGGAACATCTGATCACGCGCAACCTGCAGGAGGTGCTGGGACAGGATAATCTTAAAACAATCCTGAAGGAACGTGATCTTAAAATATACTGGGGTACGGCTACGACCGGCAAACCGCACATTGCCTATTTTGTGCCCATGTCGAAGGTGGCCGATTTCCTGAAAGCCGGCTGCGAGGTAGGTGAAATGTTGTGGCTGTGTTGCATCAACCATTGGCAAGCGTTTGCTTTAATTCGCGGATCTTATCACCCGTTGTGCAGGTAACGATCCTGTTCGCAGATTTGCATGCTTATCTAGACAACATGAAGGCACCCTGGTCCCTGCTGAAGGAGCGTACCAAGTACTACGAAGCGGTTATCAAGGCAATGCTGACATCGCTCGGTGTCCCTCTGGACAAGCTGCGGTTTGTGTGCGGTACGGACTATCAGCTGTCGAAGGAGTACACTCTGGATGTGTACCGGTTATCGTCGGTGGTGACGCAGCACGATGCAAAGAAGGCAGGCGCCGAAGTCGTTAAACAGGTGGAACATCCGCTGATGTCGGGTATCCTCTATCCAGGGTTGCAAGCGCTGGACGAGGAGTATCTGAAGGTGGATGCACAGTTCGGTGGTGTGGATCAGCGTAAGATTTTCACCTTCGCCGAAAAGTATCTGCCTCAACTGGGCTACGCTAAGCGCATTCATTTGATGAACCCAATGATTCCGGGATTGGCCGGTGGAAAGATGTCGTCCAGCGAGGAAGATTCGAAGATCGATCTGCTCGACAGTGCGGCGAAGGTGAAGAGCAAGATAAAGAAGGCGTTCTGCGAGCCAGGCAACATCGAAGACAACGGTTTGCTGAAGTTCGTGAAGCACGTCGTCTATCCGATGTTCAAGGATGGTGAAGCATTCACTGTCCACCGTAAACCGGACTTTGGAGGCGATCTCGTGTTTGCCGAGTACGAGCAGCTGGAGGCTTGTTTCGCGAATCAGGAACTTCATCCGGGAGATTTGAAGGCAGCCGTTGAGGTGTACATCAACCGTTTGCTGGAACCGATCCGTCAGTCGTTCGATACTGATTTCTACCGGGAGCTAACCGAGCGTGCCTATCCCGCACCGGTGAAAGTTACGGCAGGAAAGCAAGCTGCCGGAGGGAAGGCACAACAGTCGGGAACGAATGCAGCCTCCGGTGCCGCTGCCGGAGCTGTCGGTGAAAACACGCCCGACAAACTTGAGCTGAAAGTGGGGCAGATTATGGACGCTGTTAAGCATCCCGACGCGGACAGTCTCTGCGTGCTGACGGTCGATATCGGTGGTGGTGAGCGTAAAGCGATCGTAAGCAATCTAATGGCCCACTACACGCTGGAGCAACTGCGTGAACGGTTAGTGGTGGTGCTGTCGAACATGAAGGCATCGAAAATTCGTGGCGTTGAAAGCGAAGGACTGGTGCTGTACGCGGCCGGAGCGGAAAAATGTGAAGCTTTGGCCGTACCGGAAGGATCGAAGGTCGGTGAACGGATCATTGTGGAAGGGTTCGATAACACCAGCAATCCGGTGCCGCCGCTAAACCCGAAGAAAAAGGTATGGGACAAGATTCAGGCGGAGCTGCACACCGGCTCCAGTGGGGAGGCACTGTGGAAGGAGTTCTCACTGATGACGCTTAATGGGGATAGGATTAAGAGTACCCTGCCCGGATGCAGCATCAAGTAAACGGCGAAGCAAACCATGCTTTAAAACGATGGCATTTTGGATGTTTTTCGAGGGTTAATTTACGATGTTTTTTTTTTGCAAACTACCGTTCCGAGAGACAGTGAAAATAACGCGCGTTTTTATACTCATTTCGTACTTCGCAGAGTAATTTATTAAAGTCGGCATCGCACATGAAATGAAGCTGGTTATGTTTTAAAAATTTTTGTTTTGGAAAGAAACTGACAGATTTTCTGGGGAACAAAGTTGCCGCACTGGCAACACTGTCATCGCTGGAACGTAAACATAAACAAAAGCACGTGCATACGTTGCATGCGGCGTAGAAATCAGCTGTTAGCGTTGTTCTAGTTTAGCAAACGACCATATTCGTTCGTGAAGGTATTCCAAATTGTGATATACTGTGATAGAAACGGTTCTAGTGAAGGTAAAGGAAAAATAAATCATGGTGCGGGTGGATTTAGCGAAACTAAGGCAGCTCCAAACGGACGCTAGCCGAGTGCGTAACATTTGCATTCTGGCACACGTGGACCACGGTAAAACTACACTGGCCGATAGTTTAATCGCAAGCAATGGTATCATTTCCACCCGGCTTGCGGGAAAATTACGCTACATGGACAGCCGGCCGGACGAGCAGGAGCGTCAAATAACGATGAAAAGCAGCAGTATTGCGCTGTACTTTCGGAACGATTCCAAGGATGCGACGGGAGCCGCTGGTGAGGAGGAATGTCTTGTAAATTTAATCGATTCACCCGGCCACGTAGATTTCAGCAGCGAAGTTTCGACCGCCATTCGGCTGTGCGATGGGGCAATCATCGTTGTGGACGTAGTAGAGGGTGTTTGTCCGCAGACGCGCGTGTGTCTGCAGCAGGCGTACAATGAACAGCTGTCGACCGTGTTGCTGCTGAACAAAATCGATCGGTTGGTGTTGGAAAAGCGGCTCGAACCGGCGGAAGCGTACCACCATCTGGTGCAGGTGCTAGAGCAGGTCAACGCTGTCGTAGGAAACCTGTTCGCTTCGGACGTGCTAGCGCGTGAGCAAATCAGCGCCGCAGCCGATCAAACATCCGCCCTAGAAGAGGCGGACGATTCGTTCCTGTACTACACGCCCCAGCAGGGAAACGTGCTGTTCGGGTCGGCGCTCGATGGTTGGGCGTTTGATCTGGCAACCTTTGCACGATTCTACGCCGGCAAGCTGGAAGGCGTTTCGGACGGAGGGCAACTGCTGAATGGGCTGTGGGGCGACTACTTTTACTCTCCCCGCCGTAAGGCGATCGAAGCGGGTGCGACGGAAAAGGGTCGAAAGCCGCTCTTTGTGCAGCTGGTTCTGGACAATCTGTGGAACATTTACGGACTGGTGGAAAACCGTGACGAAGCAAAGCTGCGAACAATCTCCGAGCGATGTGGCGTCGTGCAGATGGCACGTGACTTAAAGCACGCTGATGCGCGCGTTCCGGTGAGAAACCTTTTGTCGGGTTGGCTACCGATGGAACGATCGTTGCTGGGAGCGATTTGCGTGACTGTGCCCAATCCGACCGGTATAAACGAAATGAAGGCCGAAAAGCTGCTCTGTTCGAGATTGAGTGATTTTGAATCGTATCCACCGGAAACGCGCGACCTCAAGCAGGACATTATGCGCTGTGATGCGGCCAGTGAGCGATTGATTGTGTTCGTTTCGAAAATGTTCCCCATCGAGCATGGTGCACTGGCAGGGGCGAAAGATACATTGGAACGCTTGACGAAGGCACTTTCGCTCGGCAACGAAGACCAATATGGAGCAGGCGATGAGGAGCCAGAGATATTTCTCGCCTTTGCACGCGTTTATAGTGGCACCTTACGGAGAGGGTCGAAAGTGTTTGTGATTGGGCCAAAGTATGACCCGCGAACGATGCATCCGGACGACGGTGGTGCCAGTTCGAACCCCCATCTGGTTGAGGTTGAAATCGATAGTCTTTTCCTGCTGATGGGACGCCAGTTGGAACCGGTTGATTCCGTTCCGGCGGGTAACATCGTCGGGATAGGTGGATTGCAGAATGTGGTCCTGAAAACGGCGACACTAAGCAACACACGCTACTGTCCACCGTTCGTCGATTTACCGTTGATAGCGACACCGATCCTGCGAGTCGCAGTGGAACCAAAGGATATTCAAAAAATGCCCCAACTGGTACGTGGGCTGAAGCTGCTCAATCAAGCCGACGCTTGTGTGGAAGTACGGGTGCAGGAAAGTGGTGAACATGTGTTGCTGACCCTAGGCGAAGTACATCTCGAACGGTGCATTAAGGATCTGCAGGAAACGTACGCCAAGATCGAGCTGAACGTTTCGAAACCGATCGTACCGTTCAAGGAAACGATCGTACCGTTTGTGCCGACGTCGGAGGAGAATCCCGAAGAGGAGATCGCAAAGGATCGGGAAAAGGACAAAACCGTAACGCTGCAAACACCGAACCGGCAGAGCACGATCAAACTGGTTGCGTTACCCCTTTCTCAGGAGGTGGTGGAACTGCTCAACCGTAACGAACTCGTGCTGAAAGAGTACGTTCGCACGAAAGAGGCAAAACAGGTGTTACCGCAAGCGCTGCAGGATTCAATCGGTGAGCTACAAACGAGTCTTAAAAAACTGCTACCGGAAACGATCCCATTCGAACGGTTATGGTCTTTTGGGCCGAAAAAGTGTGGCACAAATCTGTTAGTGAACTGTACGGACTTTAAGCACACGTCCATTTGGCTTGCCGGCAACGAACCGGTGGATGAGATATCTGCCGACCCTCGTACGCAGTATGAATCGTCGTTTTTGAACGGATTCCAAATGGCATCGTTGGCTGGGCCGCTTTGCGATGAACCGATGCAGGGTGTGTGCTTCCTGGTGGAGCGCTGGGAGCTGGATGTGACGGTAGGCGTGGATCTCGCGTTGGTCACTTCCCATGGACCACTATCAGGTGCGTTGGCAATGGATGAAACATTTTCAAAATATTAACGTTGATTGTATGCTCAATCGTTACAGGCCAAATTATGTCCGCTGTTAAGGAGGGTTGTAAAAAGGCGTTCCAAAATCAACCCCAGCGGTTGGTGCATCCAATGTATAGCTGTAATATTACGGTGAACTCCGATGTACTAGGTGAGTATTTAATTTGATCTGTTGAAGGTTTAAATTCGGCTGTTTTTGAAAACTTGTTTATTTAAAAATAAATATCTGTGCGATTTCATTACGCCATTGTTGGCAACACTGTCACTGTTCGCATTTCGCCCGATTTCGCCCGTCGCGTGTGAGTTTTCGCCGCTGTCATATCGAGCACATGGTTTGTTGTTGATGTGTGGAAACGGCAACGACGACCAACAATTTTGCCGCATGTTTGTAACGTTAAAAAACTGTGTTAAAACGTGGATTAAATTGTGCACTGTTACACCGCGTCCCACAGTGACGTTTAAGCTATTGCTGAGAATTCCGCGAACAGGGTGCAGCCATGGGTAAAAAGGCCAAAGTTGGAAAGGATCGGCGGGATAAGTTCTACAAGCTCGCCAAGGAGTCCGGGTACCGGTCGCGTGCCGCCTTCAAGTTGATTCAGCTTAATCGACGGTTCGGTTTTCTGCAGCAGTCGCAAGTATGTCTCGACCTGTGCGCAGCACCCGGTGGCTGGATGCAGGTGGCCAAACAGAACATGCCCGTGTCCAGTATCGTGATCGGGGTGGATCTGTACCCGATCAAGAGCGTGCCGGGTTGTATCAGCATGATCGGGGATATTACGAGCGACAAAACGAAGGCCGACCTGGCGAAAGAGCTAAAAACGTGGAAAGTGGACGTCGTGCTGAACGACGGTGCACCGAACGTGGGTAAAAACTGGTTGCACGACGCGTACCAACAGGTCTGCCTGACGTTGAGCGCTGTGAAGCTTGCCACACAGTTCCTTCGCCCCGGTGGGTGGTTCATCACGAAGGTGTTCCGCTCGAAGGACTACAATGCATTGATCTGGGTGCTGAAGCAGCTATTCCGGAAGGTGCACGCTACCAAACCGTCCGCCTCGCGTAAGGAATCGGCCGAAATCTTCGTTGTTTGTCAGTACTACAAAGCACCGGACAAGATCGATCCGCGCTTCCTCGACTCGAAGTACGTGTTCGAAGAGTTGGACATACAGTCGAGTGACATTTCATCGAGCAATATTCTGAAGGATTTGGAACGCAAAACGCCCAAAAAACCGAAGGTCGAAGGCTACGACAGTACGGACGTGCGGAAGATTGTGACCGCTCTGGAGTTCATGCGGAATGACAAACCGCTGGCGCTGTTAAGCCGAGTGACGGAAATCAAGTTTACACCGGGCGATGACGCCATTGCGAACCATCCCCGGACGACCACCGAACTGAAGGAGTGCTGCAAAGACATCAAGATTCTGGGTCGCAAGGACATCAAGGATCTGCTGCGGTGGCACAAGCTGGTGAGCCCGGAATTCGCCCAAGCGGACGAAGCGGAGGAGAATTCGGCGGATAAGAAGAAGAAGGGCGACAAGGATGGCTCGAAGGAGGAAGAGGACGAGGACGAGAACGTGGCGGAGGAACTCGTGGAGTTGAAGAAGCTTGAGAAGGAAATTGCTACGTTGCGTGAGGAAGACGAGCGGAACTCGAAGCGGAAGCGAAAGCAGAGCAACAAGGAGCGTGCGAAACTTAACGAACGGTTGAGCCTGAAGATGGTCATCAAAGGTGACGAGGGACCGACGGAACAGGGTGGCGATATGGTGTTTACACTAAAGGACGTCAAATCCAAGCAGCAGCTGGAGAGCATTCTTGACCAACCGCCCGATATTTTGCCCGAACAGCCGAAAGATTTAAAAAAACCGAAAAAAGTGCGCTACGTCACGAAGGACGATATGTACGAGGATGAGAATCTGCTGCGCAGAGATTCGGACAGCGAATCGGAGGTGGATTCCGATTTCGACAAGAAAGGTTTGGGAATCGAGTCGGACGACGAAGAGCTGAGCTTTGAGGAGGACGATGATGCGAAAGACCCGTCGGACGATGAGGATCGCAATCCGCTGATCAACGATCTCGATTATCGCACCAAAACCGACAAGCGGCTGCAGCGAGCCCAGCTCTGGTATGAGCAGGAAGCGTTCCAAAAGCATGATCTCGGCACGAACGACGAGGAAGTGGTGGATCACGATCTGGACAAGCTGATCGCTGCTTACAAGAAGGCGGGCGTGAATGTGCTCGGTGCCGACAAGGATGATAAGGATAAGGCGAAAGAACCGTTGGGCCGGAAAGCGAAACGTCGGGCACGGCATGACGGCGATAAGGCGGATTCGAGCGACAGTTCTTCGGACGAGGATGAAGACGAGGAGGAGCACGGCGAAAACGGAACGGAGGAACCGTTCGAAAAGTCCAAGGTCGGCACGATAGCACACAGAACGCTGGAGAAGGTGGGCGATAATGACGAGGGGTTCGAGATTGTTTCCTCCGAGAAGGTACGGAAGCCGAAGAAGATCAAGCTGAACGAGGAAGAGCTGGCACTGGGGCAGCTGCTCATCTCGGGCAAGAAGACGCGCCGCGACATCATCGACGCGGCGTATAATCGGTACATGTTCAACGATTCCCATCTGCCGGAATGGTTCCTGCAGGACGAGGAGCAGGCGATGAAGCGGCCCCAGCCGGTGCCGGACGATGTGGTTGAAAAGTATCGCAAGGCGAAGGAAGAGTTTAACGTGCGTACGATCAAGAAGGTGATGGAGGCGAAGGCGCGTAAGAAACGCCACGCCACCAAGCGGCTGGAAAAGATCAAAAAGAAGGCGGAAACGATCATGGAGAGTGTGGACAACACCAACCAGGAGAAGATTCGGCTGCTAAAGAAGTGAGTAGCAAATTGTATTGTGGGTTTTTTTTTCTTTTCTAACCCATCTCCTTCCCAATGCGCTTTCAGACTCTACAAAAAGGCGGACGCCAAGAAGAAGGAAGTGACGTACGTTGTGGCGAAGAAGACGGGCGTTAGCGGCAAGAAGGTGCGCCGACCGAAGGGAGTGGAAGGGCGGTTCAAGGTGGTCGATCCCCGCATGAAGAAGGATCGGCGCGCGGAGAAAGCGAAGGAAACTCGCTCGAAGAAGTATGGCAAGGGCAAGGGTAAACTGAACGCCAAGGCGAGGGCCGGTAACGCGAAGGCACGAAAGAAGCAGTGAGCAGCAGCCTTTCCATACCCACATAGGGACGGAGCGGATTTAGCGAGTAAAAAGGCAACACGTTACTGTTGAAGATTACAAATATACAAATACCTTTACCAACTATGGAGTGTGGTCTCTGGTGTTTCTAATTGTTTGTGGTAGTAACGATTTACGTGGTTATTTCATTCCTCTACGGGACTATTAAACATATATGAAGCATCTCTAGTTATTTTGCGAGCATCAATTTCTTCTATCGGCTGTCACACTTACTTTCTACGTGCTACAGAAAAGCAACTTGATTTTATGAACGCAATCAAAGTGTAAAGCAATCACGCTCGTTTATTGATCAAATATCTGGTGAAGAGCTAATTACAAACAACTAAAATCGTGTCTAAAAGCGCCTCCAAAATGAAGCTACAATCCAAAACAGTAGAAGCTTCCCTAGCTGGGCAGTAAACGCAGTAGCTGTGGAACGTGATTCCGGCCTACTTTGATCACCAGTCGTTGAATCGTTTTTTGGCGGCAGAGTGGAATATGGTGACGACGTGTCCGTACTGGGTTTCGCTCCTGCCGTGGTTGTTGTAACCGACGGAACTCTCCCTTTTCCGACCACTCCAGCGAACGTTGACGTTGAGGGAACAGTAGTTGAACTCTGTGATTTAAGTGTTGACAGCAGCGCAGGTTTTGCAACAACCTTTGCGGCAATGTTTATGCCGCCACCCATCAGCCGACACTGACTGAGCACCTTCCAGCCGTCGCAGAGCTTGCTGCCGGAAAACGTGCATCCCATCTGGTAGTTCCAAACGCCGTTGCTGGTAAAGTTCGCCTGAAAGCACTGGTACTGACCGGGCGTTGGTGCTACCCGCGCCAGGGAGGGATTGTGTGGCAGCAGCTGCAGGTGCGTCATGTTGACCACACCGTCACTGCATTCCACCTGCCCGGCACTATCGACGCAGCTGTTGAAGTTGTTGACCGACTGGCAGAACCTGCAGCTAAACGCGTGCCCTGCAAAAGGGATCGTACAAGTTAACTCTTGACTGCGTGAAGTTGTCCCGTCTTTCGTCGTTGGCACCTCTTGACGCTAGTGTGAACGCCACCAACAGCAGAACGTAGATCCGTGTAACGTATTTCGTGAGCATTCTGTAAAGAACTCTTCGCTAAAGCTTCCACCGTGGAACTGCCGGCTCCGGTGGCCAGCTTGCTTACAACGTGTTCGTATGAACTTGAACCTAATTAAATGAATAGAAACGACTGTTTACAGTGTTTTCAAAAGCATGCCTTTCGAAGAGTCTCCATGGCAGGAGGATCGACGCGAGGAACAATCGGTTGCGGTTGTCTTTCTTGCAAAGTGGTTCAAAGCCGCCGTTCTTTGGGGCGTTTAATGAAGTCGGACCGCACGAACTACTCCCCATGGGGTAAAGAAATAAATTGTAGCAACATTTGCATGCCGCTGGTTACAGGTTTAGTACATCGTATTCGGTTTTTATTAATAATATTGCTACTAACATTACGTTAAACTTAGCCGTTTCTAGCCGTTGTAATTAAATAGTGTTGTTGCAGGGTGTGTGTTTTTTTCTCTTGCGTTTTTTTTCATTACCTCCCCTGTCTCTTATCTTCTTCATTTCGTTGTTGGTCAGTAAAATCATTCCTCCCGCTGCTAGGGTCGCTTTAACGCGGTAAGCTTCCATCGAACATGTTTTCCATGCGCTTACGTACGCACCGTTTTTTTTCCTTCGCCGCACGTGCGCACGGCATCGTTTTAAATACTATTTACACAAAAAAAAGTCATCTCCCATCCGACCGCTGGTTTCCTTATACCAAAAGCATCGAAGTATCGAATGTACCTGCCTGCTGCCCACTAACGCAGGCAGTAAAACAACGCAATGCGTTGCGCTTTTAAAACATACAACTCTAGCCCAATCCCACCTCCTCCCTCTCCTTCCGCCGACCTAACGATCTTTCAGTCCACGGTATAACGCGCTCTATGCTGCTCCTTCATGGAGGAACGCGCCGGGGGGTGGGTTGCTCGTTGGTATGTGTTTAAATTAAAAAATACGAGCTCATAATAAATAGATAGGGATAATAATAAATAAGCAAGATAAAGGATGTGTTAGTGTGAGTGCGTGTGTCAATTGAGGATCGATCGAACGGATCGAACGGATCAGAAGCCTCTCCTTTCCACCATCGGGGTCTCGTCCTTTCCATCACTGGTGGCCACTACAGGTGCCTTCTATCTGGCGCCTCGTTCAAAATTTGGTCATCCAAAAAAACAGAACAGATACATTACTCCACGAAACACGCCCTTTCCTCTGTTTTTTTTTGCGGCATTCGTATCTGGCGCAGTAGCGATGAAAAGAAAGAGACCGGATATGGTGGTGGAACCGCCAGGCAAAGGGGAAGAATTTTTCTCTTCTAAAAAAAAAATACTAAACCTTCTCCTCCTAGCGTTGTTGTACGGTGGCGGCGTTTTTTTTTTTTTGCTTGAACGCCGGAAGGGAAAACGATTGCAGGATAGCGTCCGTAACGTCGTCCGTACGCGCGCGATCCGGAACCGTTTACCGTGCGGTTGGGTAAGTAAGACTAAAAACGCTCCCACCAAAAAAGACACTCCGACTAATCGACTACTTTGCAGGTTTGTGTGTTACGAATTAACTAGAGGAGCGATGGGGGCAAATAAATATACCGATGGGAAGGTGCAAACTGTAGAACGTGATACACATGATGTCGTGAAACTGGAAATGAATGGATGATTGTGGAGCGTCCGGCCGGGCGCACGCTCTAGTTTTCACTGCCCGCCGCTGTCACGCTGCTGTCGGTCGGGTCCGTCCGGGACGCGGATTCCTCCGTCTCGGGTGCGTCGGCGGCAATGGCGGCGTTCGTGTTAGCACGGTACGAAACAACCGGCTGTCGCGATGGGACCTTCCACTTGTTGTACACGCTGGCGGGCGTCTTGGCCGGCTTGGACGCGTAGTAGCTGGACGTTTCCGGTGGCACGCACAGCATACCGTACACGTTGATACCGGGCAGCCCGGCGTATGTGGGCTGATCGTGTGCCAGTGGGCCCTCTGCGGAAGGTGCAAACGGAAAGGAAGCGTTAAATAGGGCGTAAGGCACTCGGTCGCTTGTAAGGATAAGACTTACCGAGCCGGTAGTGCGGGGGACACTTGCAGATCACCAGGTAGTGCGACTTGCCCGTCCGGGTGTTTTGGAGGGCGAGGATCGACCAGTCCTTCGGGGCGCGGCAGTCGCGCAGTTCGTTCGTGTTCTCGCACGTCTTCGCCAGGGTGATCGCGCGCTTCTGCTGGTTGCCCACCAGCTTGATCGTGTGGTTGTCATCCTCGTTCAGGCTAGCTGAGCATGGGTCGCGATATCTACGATAAAAACAGAGAAGAAACGCATTAGAACTCGAAGTACTAGACGTAATAAGATCAGATTGCCGATTAAGATCGTTCAGATTTGTTTATTTGTCTGGAAAAACCCTAACTGCGAGGCGATAGAGTAAGTAATCGATAGTTTTTCCCTCTCTAATGTGTTGGTACCAGCAACTTCTTCCGAAAAGAAAAAATCGCGATGTATTTGTATTTACATTCCCATGTGTCTCATTTTGTCATTTGCGGGATGATTCACTTTTCGGTCGAATTTCGGTTACGTTTCACATAACAAAACGTCCCCCGTGTGCCCGGCTGTGCAAACACGCGTAACTTCGTGTTAGTAACGTCGTAGTTTTAAGTGCGTTCGAACGCGAATGAAACGCTCCACAGTGTGTCTGAACCGCAGTTTCCACGAAGATGTCGTCCAAACAAGTGCTCCAAAGCTCGAAAGTGTTCACAAACGTTGGCCTGCTGGCCGTCGCCGTGTGGTGCCTCGCTGGCAGTGGTATGTTGTGAATTTTTGTTCTGCTCTAGCCACGCAGCCTTACATGTCCCGGGTCGGCTCCACTCCACAGGGTTTGCGCTAAACTGCAAGATATGCCACTCGACCGGTGACTACGAGCAGTGTCTGAAGAGCACGTCCGCCCCGTGCACCGTGTCGCTCGTCAACGCCACCCATCTCTTCCTGTCGTCCGCCAATCCGAGCCTGCGGAACGCTACGTTCAAGGGCGGTGTCCCGCAGTACCAGTGCTTCCGGGTGAACTACACCATCGGCCCGATATGGCAGTACCAGATGGGATGCACGTTCGGGACGACCAAAATCTGCGAAGGTTGGCGCGAGGCGAGCCGTTGCCAGACGACCACCTCGAACGTGATGGGGATACCGACGCGGGTCAGGATTCCACATATCGCGGACTACGCACCGAACGCACCGCCGCTTATTATCCATCCGCAAACGCACAACACCGTGATACAGAAGCCAGCGGGTCAGCCGGTTGTGGCGATGCAGCCGGCCGTTGTGGTGGTGACACGGGATTACAAACGGTCTAGCGGCGTTGCCAGCAGCTTGGCTACCGAATGTCTTCTACTGTCGGTTGTGTTCGCGTGGATGGGCCGGAAGGTTCTAGGAGGCCATTAGGTATAAAGCTGACGAACATCAGAACATCATCAGAACAAGCGAGGAGGAGTACGGGTTGAACTGATTCATGGCTTAAATAAAGCGCAAAGCGACCTATTGTTAAAGTGAATATTCGTTTCCTTTGCGAAACATCACGGCCAATGCAATTACTGCAGAGTTTCATCCCGAAAACAAATCCCAGCCGTTGAAATAATGAAAGACGCTTTTCAACCCTGTATTTTTACTTCTTTGTACTCGGGGGATTTTAAACGAATACCTAGTTGTCTCTCTCTCTCCCTCTTATGAGAGCGGATTGTTCCTAAAGTCTACAGTAAATTTTATGTCTCAATAGCTCAAGTGCTATTAGCTTAAGTGCCGCTTTTTTCACTTCCGAACCTGTCAAAATGTTGCTGTCAGTCGAACACGGTGTTCTGAACGATATTATGACATTAATTAATTATGGTGATACATTATCGAGCAAATTCCATGAAGTGCTTTGGAGTGATCTTTCAAATACCCTAAAATCCAGTCTGAAGTAGGACTCTTATTACAATGACGAGTTAACTAGCGGATTTTTCGTGGAGCATGCGTGGCAATGCCAGGACTTTGTACTAACGACCGCCAAACCGCCACTCGCTCTTCACATATCGAGCATTTTTTGGTTCGGTTTTCTTCTGGATCGATCGCAAGGGAAGCTTTTCATCACAAAGCGTATTGATGCAATGCTACTTTAATGCTCCGTCTAGCGGTTATAACTTCCAACTACACGATGAATTTACTACCGAAATTGGAAAGCTGCTTGTAAGCACGGAAGCACGTGCCTCCATAGGCCACCGCCAGATGTATCGATCGCCGACTATCTATCCCCCAACGAGTGCGATCATAAACCGATCGGCCGTGTTCGGGCACCCACATACCCACCCGGCCAGAGGCTGGGTCCATTTTGATCCAATTATTAATCGACCGCTTTGGGCGCCCGTGAGAGCATGCGGGTGGTGGGAGTGAATCTAATGTTCATTAGCGTTTGTTCGATCGATCGATCGATTGCGGTTTCAGGTCACCCGGAATTCACCCCCCCGGACCCGGGGCTGGGTGTCTATCCGATACTTACTTCCGGCCCGTTCCGGCGCCCACACGCTCGACGAAAGGTGGAATTTAATCTCGATCGCATCGCACAGGTGTGCGTATGTGCACCATTTTGGGTAAATTTTCTCCACCGCCCAGGCAAGGCCCAGTAACCCGGTTGGTGTTGGTCAATTTTCCACGGTGCACACGCAATTTCGGCCGCCGTTTTCCGTCGTTTCCGAAACCCCGTTTGGGCCCGGGACAAAGGGAGAAATTTTTGCATGCGAACAGCAGATCTGCGCGCGCGATCGGACTCGATTATTGTGTTTTCCATTCCGGTTTGCTCGGCGGGCAGGTGTGTGAATGTGTGAATAAACGGCAAAGATGAGGTGAAGATAATAGAGCGGTAATGTACGGAAACAACGAAATCAGTGGCAGGGGTGGGGCATTTTTTTTTTCTTTTGGGAAAGTTTTCAGAGCGACCGGCGACTTATTACAACGAT
>JXXA01005667.1:0-10076 GCA_000956255.1 Anopheles punctulatus | reverse complement strand
CGGGCGGGCGAGCGTGAATTAAAAATAAAGAACATAGAAAATTAGTCAATCGTACGGTACTATATGGCTAATAAAAAGAATGTAATAACACATTGGTTTTTTTTTCTTCATATTCAAATATATAATACATCGAAAGCGGAGACAGAAGTTAGTCGCTAGAGGTAGAAACAGACTTGCATTCCTTTGCTGAGTGTTAATTCTACAGAAGTAATGCTTTTATATTAAGCAAAAAGTCGCAAAACAGGAAAGGATAGATACATTTTACAGCGAAATCGTACATTTTCAGTAGAAAACGTGGAAGCTTGTTAAACAGTGCGTTCACTACTGCATGAACAAGCAACGTACTAAATTAACGTATTATACTCTCTCAGCCGAAGCAAGTGTTTGTACAATTTCGGTGTGTATGTTTTTTTTGTGTATGTGTAAATTGGGGACTACGTGAAGTGAAATATATGGTTCTATAAATTCATAAACTGGCATTAAACGAGTGCAACATCGGATCGAATCATAAGTTCAACAGCAACAATACCGAACGAAAACAACAGCAACTATATAACAGACAAAGAAGGTACAGGAAAACAATCGCAAGAATGGTTCGAGTAGAGGAAGAGCAGTATAATAAGAGAAACATTACAAACTGACATCGAAATGGCATAGCACGATGAAGAAAGTGAAACATGATTCATACAAGATAATAGTGAATGTTCAGTGTGATAGAGATGAAGTGATGAAGCTGAAGATAAAGTGCGTAATAGTGTGAAAAAACCAACATTAGAAACATTAAAGTATCGTTCGCAATTGGAAGAACAAACATAGCTAAATGTATGAAAATGTTGTAAATTTTTTAACTCACGTTGTGAGAAAAGGGAAGAACAAAACACACTAGGTAAGTTGATAGCGAAACAGATAACACTTGTGCGCCCAAATTCCTTCTTTAACACGGTTAAGATTAGCTTAGAAACAGAAACAACAAGACACGAGTTATGGCAGAACAAAAACAACAGCAAACATCCGAAACGGAAATCACAACAACCGGGCGCACAGAAAAGTAAAAACACAAATGTGAGTGTTGTGAGTGAAGAAAACGACAGCTTGAATGCCTTTGTTTGTTTTGGATTCCCCCGCAGGAAAAACGCAATGATACAAAGCAAGCAAGGAGCATTCGACAATTGTGGGAATGTGCAAAGGAAACGTGAGTTATGACCAACTTGGGCGAACATTTCTAGCTAAGAAGAAGGTAAACAAAGCACTTGTTGAGCAGTTTGCATACTTCTCAGGTTGAAAAATAGTAGAAATCTTTCGTTCACATTCCCTCGTACACAAACCTGCTCTATGCTTGATAAATGCTTTCCTGATGGGGAATAATTTGGGCAAGTAATTATGGGAAAATGGGAAACCAAAACAAGAAGACGAAATTACATAGACGACAACACACGCATAAACACACAGGCACACACGAACGCAACGCCACGCAACGAACAAAATGTATCCCGTCGTCATTACCCGGAAGGATTCTCACAGTTTTTGTTTTCCCCCACCACATTCAGAGCTGCGGGACTGCGGGAAGGAATGAGGGGCGGGCGGAGAGGTGGTTTGGAAGAAACACCACGAGCTCACAGCCTCCACACACGACGCCGCTCCAGTGCCGTTCAAATAGTCGAGAAATGGCGGGGTCCTCTCGTTTGTTAACACAACACCAACATACACTCGCACACAAACAGATCATACGGTGGAGGTCGATTGTTTCGTAGGTCTTGGTCCGTGGATCGTGGAGCGGCTTCAACGCGGTTGCTTGGATGCTTTTGGTTGTTGTCGTGGTGATGATGGTGGAGGTTTGCGTGGTGGTGGTGGTAGTGGTGTTGGTGGTAGTTGTAGAAGTAGTAGTCATGATGGTGGGAGTAGCAACACGGTTTAAATCTCTTTTTTCCTAAACTCATAAACACCGCAGACGAAGAAGACACGACAAAAGGGTGGAACCAAAAATGCCGTGGAATATAGCACATAGCAAAAAGGACGCTAAACCACCTCAGCCAATAAGTAACGCGCGTCGCTTTCCAATTTTCGTAAATTTCTATTGCTTTTACTGATTTCCACAATATGCAAGAAAAAGGACTCGAAAACAGTGCATTTTCGATAACAGTGACATAAATACGCGTGTGTTTACATGTTCTGGGAGTGTGTGTGAGTGGGTGTGTATGTTTGCCTAATCCGAACGCAATAACTAGTGATGTGTGAATGCTTTTGTAGATTACTTTCCTGATGATAACAAATTTTGCTTAATTTTGCTAATTTTACACGTGTTTATAGTTCACAATAGTAACGTAATTGGCTCTAAACAGATGCTTCTTGCCCTGTTCTCGAATTTGCTTCCCTTTTTCTCTCTACTGATGCAGCTCAGTAGGCGCTCAGTTGCAAGAAAACGCTTAAACTAGTTCTATACGATGTGTTTTGATTGTATATTGGAGTTATTAGATGTGTGTTTGGTTCGAAATTTCGATGTAAAACTATCGATGTTCTCGTTACGGATGCTTTTCTTTTCCTAGCCCTTCTTTACTGGGCTTTACTGGGTAGCGGAGCTACTTTGCTCGTGTTGGCACAGATATTTATGTGTTTTTTTTCAGCATGGGAAAGAAAAGAGTCATCAAAAACGAACGCACACAAAATCGCGAACAGCATTACTGCCGCTGCTATCGCTATTGCTTATTGGCGTGAATCTGATTCTGTGCCGAGGTGGTCAGCTTCGAAACGACGCGCGTCAGGGCACGGTTTTCGGCCCGCAGCCGCTCATTTTCAGTTTTATACTTTTGCAACAGCTATTGTAAGTACGTAAAACATTCGTCGTGGAATGTGGATTTATCGGAAAGCACACGCATGTGTAAAGATCCCCAAATGACGAATCGAACCGTTGCACAGACATGAACAAAACCACGTTCCAGCCGAGCGGAACGAAACAAGAACGAGAGAAAAGAGAGAGAAAGAGAGAAAAAGAGAAAAGAGATAGAGAAAAAACAGATAATGAGACACTCATGACACCAGTCGATGAGGTTAATTTACTAGGGATGAGTTATTATTTAAAAGAAAAACATTAATGTATCTTTAATAAGGAAATATTTCCCACCAGTACTTTGATGAGGTCGTGATGGAAGTTAAGAACAATAAGAAAACTTGAAGAAACACACTTGTGTGACAAACAGAAAACATGGAATAAAAAAACAGTACCACACCACTGTGTAGGAAAGACGTACGAAGTAGTGCTGGAACAAATAGTACGACAAAACAAAAAAGAAACAAGACAAACGGTAATGACAAGAAAACCCAAAAACAAGGATACTGTGGTGAGTGTGTTTGTGGCATTGTTTGGAGGATGCTCTGTGGATGTACGTTCCTCGCGTGAGTAAACATGTTAGGTTAGGTGTGTTAAGGTGCGTGTGGGCGCGCTAGCTGCAGGTGTATTGTTGGCCAGCAAAAGAAGCAATCACTTGCTGTGTCCGAAGACCGTTTGGAGACCGCATGAAGGAACGAAGTGGACAAGTGTTTCTGTAACTGTGTGTATCTTTGTGCGGTGAGTAGTGGCCAATCGCGAGATTTATGATAAAAGAGAGGTTTAACGAAATTTTGAAATACATCGCTACACAGAACGGTACACACAAATCCACATCGATGCGCGTATACGGGACAACATTGGAACATTAAAGCATGGCAACAGCAGATCCTAAGACTTGAACAGTACACTTTACTGTCGCGGTATTTGTGCGTGAGTAGCTATCTATTGTAGAAGCAGAAATGTCTTCGCTTTTCAACTGAAAATCGTATGTATTAGTAAGTTATGGTGTTGTTAATGAATACATTAAACTATGTTGTTGTTGTTGTTGTTTTCATTGGTGTTGTTGCTGTTGTGTTAGGGTGAATTGTATGTTATGTATACGCAAAAAAACCCTTGAAAATGAGAGTTACGAAATGTGTTAATCTAACCCATGGTAAGTGTGATTGTTTTTTTTGTTTCACTATGTGTTTGTAGTTTGCTTTTGCAGAAGCGCAAAGGAAAAAGATAACATTCAGAAACAGCGCTTGTTGTAAAAGCGAAGTTTTACAAAACGGAATAACAAAACATGAAAGGAGAGAACTAAAACATACAACTCAAAGGATCGGTTAGACTATGTGAACAAATACAAAAAAAAGTAATGAGACGAACACAGTCTGGAGAGTCTCAAACGAAATTAAAAAATAAAACGAAAACAAAGATAGAGATAAACAAACAGAGGGAGTACAACATATGTAGAGCGACCCAACCGCCCCGCCGTAATAAATCCTTCAGCGGTTCGGAAGGAATGAACGCGTAGAAACGGAAGAAACACGCAAAAGTAAAGTAAACGTAGGTGCTCCTACGGCCGACTCGTTGGAGAAAACGAAAGAAAACCCAAATGGTAGTAGAAACGAAATCCTATCGGAAATCACCCAATCGAACGTTACCTTCAACTCCTCCTCCATCTCGGACATCTTCCGCTCCATGGCGCGCCGTTCACGCTTCTCCAGCTCCGACAGTGAGTTGTTTTTGGTGGTCTAGAAGAAGTGAGATGTAGACAAAAGGATGTTGAAGGCACGGCATGAGAGAGCATGTGGCGCAGGGTGTGTTTCTTGTCTTACCGCTGTAGTAAATCGATCGAGGGCTGCCTTGAGCGTTACCACCTCCTCATCCTTCTTACGCAGAGCCATCTTAAGCTTATCGTTGTCGGCCCTGTTTGCGGGAAGCGAGAAAACTGCGCTTAGTTTGCGGTCCTTGAGTTAAAAAAAGTCGAACTTACTTTTCCTGTTCATAGAGAGCTTTGTAATCGATGCAGTCGCCACCGTTCTCCCGCGTTGAATCCTGCGCCGTGTGGCTTGCAGTGTCCAACTCGGAGGCCGTCGAACCGACGCGCGATCGACCCCGTTCGGAGCCAGTCTGTGTGTGTGTGTGTGCATGCAAGATAAGGCAAGAGACGTTAGTGATCGCATATGGTTGTAGTATATCTAAATAAACATAATTTTAAATTCGAGCAAGCAAACTCATTTTGGGGAACAATTATTGAATCTTTGCGAAACCGGGCGTGTCGTCTGCCACGAATCTTACTTCATATCCTTCGCTCTGCATCGACGTGGTACTGTATGAACGCGATAGCGAACTGTTTGACGGATAGGTCGCCATGGTAGCCGCACTACTGGCCGCCTGTGATGCTCGTGTTCTGCTGCGACTTCGGCGTTCGTGGTCGCGCAGCGATTGACTTCGTCCCACACCGGCACTGTGATGATGATGGGAGCCCGCATGTAAGCTGCTGCCGTACGTCGGCATGTAGCCCGTGTTGTTGAGGCTCGTGTTCGACCCGGACAGCCCATTGCTCGACAGATGATGGTGCCGTTTCAATCCGGACAGACTTAAGCTCGCGGTCGTGATGCCATTGTCGTAGCTCGTGTACGGACTAACGTACCGATCTTTGTACGAGTTGCCCGCTGTTGTGTAGCTGCTGCTGCCGGTACTGCCGATTCCGCCACCACCGTAGCGATCCTTATCCTTGTAGGGCGACTTGTACGCCAGACTGTTGCTGCTACCACCGTACGAATCGCGCCGGGACAGGTTGGAGTAGTCGAAGTATGTGCCACCACCGTTGCTCGCTGCCGTTCCGAGCAGCGAGCGACTCGAGGGGCTGCTAGTCGCTACCGTAGTGCCGTAGGGCGATGAGGATGTGCTGTACGTACTGCCGGCCAGTGGACTTCCGCTGCTACCATAAGCGCTGCCCGTAATACCCGACGGACCCGTGTACGAGCGTCCGGCGTACGTTGACGCCAGCGAGGAAGCACCGTTCACCGAGGACGGCGTAATGGTGCGCGTTAAGGACGATGCCCGACGCGTCACGATCGGTTGTACCGTGCGCGATCGTGATCGGAACGACATTGTACAACGCCCTACGCAAATGACGGAAGTGACGGAAGTGCCGGAAGTGGGAATGGGGCAGAGGAACGAAAGAAAACGCTTATTAAATCAGTCGAACAATAAAATCCGTTTTCCAACGTGCGTCACACGTTGCGCTGTGCTCAATCTCCTCAGATTGGACGGAGGCAGGAGTGGAGCAATCACCGTGAGTTATTGTTGTTTGAGGTTGATTTTAAGCTGCTGCTTTCCTACATCCCTGACACCCCGCGCAAAGGAGAAGAACTAATAAAACACACTCTTCCGTCGATGGAACGACGCAAAACACTGCCGCCTCCATTCGGCGCTCGCAAGAAACTCGCAATTTCCCCGGACTTAAGCACCCTCCACCATCATCAGCGACCGATCTCTCGCCATCACCATGGGAAGAGATTTAAATTTAGCGGTTCGAAACTCTCCCTTTTACGGGGGGAGAGAGCGCAGTTTCTCCAACCACCATCCGGAAGGTGAGAAGTCCATGTGTGTAGTGTGCTGCGAACAACGCGGCTCCCGAGGAGTCTACTGTGGGAGGGTAGTTATTCTTTCACACACCCTGACGGACGCCTCCCGACGGTCTGTGTGACGTGGGCTATATTTAGGACGACGTCCAATGACTTCCCCCCCCCCTTCGCACATCTCCACACGTCCACGTCACGCCGCAGAGGGCGACATTCGTCCACGCCACGCTCGTCTCGAACGGAAGGCGTCCGAAAAGTGAAATCGACATTACACGCCTGGCCAGGGGAGCTTATATGACCCCCTAGGCCGGCCCGGGGTGCCAGTGTTTTCGGAAGTAAACTGCGGAAGCGAAAAACTTCGGGAATGCTCCGCCCGCTGCGGCACACGTTGTTTGACAAAAAGGGGAAAATACCAAAACGTAAATAAATACGGCCGGACCGGGACGGAAGCATTTTGGAGGGAATGATGCACTGCTTGGCGGTGCATCGCCGAATGTAGCCACACACATGCTGGCTTTAAACGATCGTAAAACGGCTGTTGCATAAGCTACAAATCACCGTTTCGGAATTTACGATCATCGGAAAGAACAAATCGACGCATTTGGGACACTTTTACGACACCGTTTGCTTCCATTTGTTGGGTATTCGCCACACGTTTCAAGCACCATCCTCGGTATTCTAAAGGATTATTTGCTTTCCACGGAGTTCGGCTTTCTAAACAAACTTCCATAATCATCTTTTCACATTTGTTAGTAATAAAAGCGCCAAATACGTTCGATTTCGGAGTTCGTAACGAAGAATGGGACCTCGGAAATCTGAAGATTTTTGAATATTTAACAGCGTATGTGTTAGCTGCCTTAAAATAATTACTTCTCTAAGCCGGAAAAGACGTGTTATTATGCTATCGAGGAGGGAATCGCTCGACACACCCTGACATTCCATTACAGATCGATTTTCAACTGCAATACTTTCTCCAATGACATCACCGCCAGAGGGGCTTAGATCACGTTGCAAAATTGGCGATCAGCTGAGCGCGTCACCGGACCGCCACACCTCTTCTTAAGCGCATGTGGGGCATGTTTTACGCAAAACGGTTTCCAACGGACAGATGCACGCAGTAAACGCGCGCATAATGCTTTCTTCCAAGTTGCGCGGTAGCGCAGCACTTGTCGTCAGTCGAAGTAGTTGGTCCTAAAATAAGTGATCGAATCATCCAGCAGCGGTGGCGAAATCGAAGCTCGAACGACTTGGAAAAACGCATGATTTGATCGGTATCGATGTTGCGTCCCACAGCTCCACAGAAGACCAACCAAAATTGCCTTTTCCAGATGGAGATTTTTCCACTGAAATTGAACCGGAAAGAGACAAATGAGAGGGTGCCCATCTTATTGGTGCGATTTTTCAAACCGATCGCGGACTCCACGGGAAAAATAAATAAACGTCGGCGTCGGAGATTGATGTCGTAAAAAGCGGAGAACCGGAGCACAGAGTGGAGCGAGGCGCTGTGCAAGGCGTTTTGGCTGTGGAAAATGGAAGCACTTTCCGTTGACAAATTGACTCGGATTGCCACGTGGGATGCCAAAACAGTCATTTTAAATAGACACACGCACATGCACACATATCAGGGCACGGATTTTGTCCACTATTGGATGCTCAGTGTGTGGAGCGCGAAATTAGGAGCTCTCGCGGCCGATATTAAGCCGACACAATCCACTTGTTTGTAAACAGGGACACATCGCAGGAAGTCGTGTGATGGGGAGGGGGTGGGCGGAGATTGGGAGGAGAAACCTCCGACACATCGTAAATCATCAGCCGCGAGATCTTCGGACAGCCACAGCGATACAATTCGCTAATTTGGAGCTCGCATTTTTATCGTTTTTTCCAGAGACGTACAAAGTGTGGTTTTCAATTTTAAACTCATTTGAAAAACTACTCCAAACGATCGAAATGAGATCGATATGCGAAGATTGCTTGGTTTAAAATATCTTATGTAAACAAATTCGAATCACACACGGCAACGGAGGCAAGACACTACCTTTGATCCACCTTCTGTTCTCGCCTCGCGACCCACAACTCCTCCTAACATTCACCCCAAAAGGCCCACCAAAACCCGATTGGCTTCGAATGTAAATATTTACACCGATCCCAGCACACATCTGGTAACCTTCAAAACACGCTCGAGAAGCTGCAATGGACAAAGGTGAGGAAATACGTTTCGATCGATTGCGAGCTCATTCAGCTCGTGAGTCGATTCAGCTACCAAATAAAGTTCTAAAATCCGCACTCATTTACGCGCCGGCCCAACAGAACCACAGAGAACGGCCGCTCCACCCTGAGACGGGTGGTCTGCGATCTTGCCTTTTTCGTGCGAAAGATTGCACGGAATTTATAGGTGCCGCGATAGGACGGCACACAAAACGGTGTGATGATTGCTGCCACCACCACCGCGCTCGAGCCGGCCATGATGCGCGCAGAAATTCGCACGATCGTTTCGCGTATCAATTCACCAAATATGGACACAAATGAAAACAGACGGACTCGGCTTGTAGGCTACCCGCAGCGCCATCAACAGGTACAGTGCGTCTTGTTGCGATCTCTCTGCGCGTTCGTTTTGAACTTTATATATATTTTTTTGCAAACAACAACAACGGCACTTTTCTTGTGTTTCTCCAGTTCGCTCCGTCAGCTGAAGTTATGGGTCCATTATAGTAAAGACGCACTCACTTAGACGAGATATAGACACTAAGGAATATATGAACTTTTTGCAAAGACTCCGCTTCGGTTCACACGCTTGCGACGATTTTGAACGACGACCGATAACTGCTTGGTCCATCCATTGGCGGCGTTGTATACAACGCCAAACTAAACTCGTACCAGACGTGTGAGTTACCCAGTGAGAGAGAGAACATGCCTGCGAGAGACACACGAGATTACTTCCCAATGCACTAAGCACCGCGAGAGAGTGAGATCCGGAGTGTCGTCTGCATGGTGTATACTATTGCTTGACGCTACAAGCAGCTAGGAGAGGGTAGATACTCTTGATCACGAACAAGATCAACCGTGCTACTCAAGCAAGTATCCAGAGCATCGACGCTGACGGGTAGCGCCAATGTGGAGATAAGAGTTTTAATGATCTGCGCCGCACATAAATCTTTATTTCGATAGACCATTAAAGTGAAGAGGATAAGGAGATCGCTTCAGGATGCGGTTGTTGAGAACGTCCACTACCGCTGGGACTGTCCTCGACCGTTAAAAGCGTACCCTTTAGCGACGCTCCCTCAATGCCCCGCAGAGGCCACAGCTGATGTCCAGAAGTCGCCACAGCTTCACGGTCGCCCGGCAACGTGTACCATTAATTGCTTTTAAATTCATGCAACCAACACCGGCGAGCAGTCGCAACCACACACGCTTCCGACGTGACCTGGTCGTGTGCTCCTGCCTCCTGCCAACGGGAGCGGCGGAGCACACGAAAAGGAAGTCAAGGTTAGTGGTTCCGACCGCGCACGCCAGCAGCACCGCATATCGGTGTCGTGCGCGTTGAGGTTAGGTGTTTTCGGCCACCAGTTTGGTGGGGGGGGGGATTGATGTTTTGTGTCACAGCGACCTTTCCCGCTGTCGGACGCACCGAAAACAAACACATCTATGCGAGACAGGATTATCGACAACCGGGTGTGCGG
>JXXA01005666.1:0-14313 GCA_000956255.1 Anopheles punctulatus | reverse complement strand
TAGTCCTCTTGGGGCGAAGCTCGTAGAAGATGTACGAAGTATCGGTTCGCTGTTGTCGTGCAGCAGCTAAATTTAAGATCGAAAACTACGCGGTGGCACCTGCGCATTTGGCCCCTCTGCGACCGACCGACGATCATACGGGAAGAAGAAGAAAAACGTGGCGACGGCACGTCGGTAAAAAAGCTCATGCTCAAACAAACGCACACCTAGGAGCGATGTGTACAAATCAAACAATTAGGAACACTTACGGACGAAGGTGATGATGTCACACAGAGGCGATCGTTGGCCGTAGGCGAGATCCACCCCGTGGGCGATTGGCCGTCACCAGCACCCGCGCGGCCTTATGCACGTCCACGAGCGTTGTTTGCATTTCCAGCTCACCCACCACCCAGAAACGCGCGCGGGCGCCCTTGTGAGTTTTGATTTCATCCCTTATACGGTGATCCAGCCGTGATCCAACCACCGTCTCCCTGCCGACACCGTGAGTAAGCGGCTATATGACTCCGAAGAAAAACAAAAAAAAAAAACCGATCGAATTGGATCGACGCGCTTGTGGGGGTGTTGACGCCGTGATGTCATGAAATCGAGCGGTCGGATGGCGCGATGACGAACCGTTGCGGCCCACATCGGCGCGGGATCGAGTCAGCGATGCCAGCGCGATGCGCCTACACGTGCGCGGACCGGAGCGCGCACCTGTTACGTCGCCAGCGGAATGTCTGCACGTTTTCGCCCTCAAAATGGAACCGATTTCGTTTTCACCGCAGCACACGCCCACGCCCCGTGCCCCCCGCGATCGTTATGCGCTTATGGAGCTCCGTTTCGGGGAAGTTGAAGCACCACACGCTTGACGGCTTTGCGATTTATGGTCGGTGTTTGTGCGGGAGCCGGAACAAGGAACTCACGATGTGTGTCATTCTTGGCACTAAATGAGGACAAACGTTGGAAGCTTGATTCGCATGATTGTAAGAAGCAGTTTTTGGCCGAAATTTGTGTGCTTCTTGGTAAACTGTGCCAAGAACTTGCGTACAGTTTTAATTTTGTTTAATAATTTACGTTGAAATTGTTTCGTTTTTTAATGAACTATAAGTTGTGCTGAAGAGCCCTTCGTACGTCCCAAAACAGATGCGAAAACGCGTTTCAAGGAACTGCCAACTTGAGATCAGCGTAGGTTAAAGGCTATCTAATATATTGAACAGCAACAAAGCTGTGCCGGATCGATATACGAGTAGCAACTTCTGAGCAAGACAGCCTGTATTGGCCTCGATCGACACCGATCGACACAAATCATTTAAAAGCACCTAGCATGCATCGTTTTCGATGTTAGAGAGATTGGAGTTAGGCAATAGTGGAAACCGCCAAGAGCGAGAGATGAACCGACACCTTTTATCTTTCTTATCACGCGCAATCTAATCCAGCGTGTATTTGTCATGCACGTTGAAATGAGGAGTGGCACTCAGATATGATAAAATGAGCTGGACCTAGGGCCGAAGTCTTGGGCATTTAAGTAGCACGAGAACATTGATCTATTTTTGGTCTGTGCGCGGCGCCTCTCTTCAGTGTTTATCGTCGAGGCCGACACTGAGACTCGCTCAAGATCTACAATCGGCGTAATTCCAACCAATAGCAGTAATAAAGGAACAATCATCATTTATATTGTTTCCATGTAGATGTTTTTCGTTTTAATTGCATTAAATAATCCAATTATTATCGATTACGTTTCATAATACGTGTCTTAAGTGATGTCTGTGCGTAGTAATGTATGTAGCTACCAAGCGTTTTGCGATAGTCATCCACTTTGATAGTGTTTGTTTAATTCTTAAAATGTTTGTTTCATCCGTTCAAGAAGATAAAATCCTACTTGAGATATTATTAGCAGTATATGTTCATTACGACATTATCGAAAACTATCAAACGTTCATCTCCGTTTTCTTAGGTTGACATATTTGATATCGCTGCTGATGAAACTTTCGCTTGCGTCTTAAAACATCATCATTTTCATTGTTTCTTCTCCACAATTCTGTACTTGCTCCGTTTTCCGTGTCTCACACATTCACCAAAAATATGTCACCGCACTTTTAAATGGTTCCGCGTGGGATGCGATGCTGGTGCGGGGTTCGTTTCGTTTCCCGGTAGCTTGTAAGCATGCGATCGTTCGGCAAGTTTTAGAGAGCTCGTTTCAATGTCACGGGAAAGCAAATTTATAAAACGGATAAATAACGCGTTTTAGTAAAAGCATTGTTAGAAAAGATTTGAACCAGTAGATATCTGTTTATAAGTGTTTTTTCTAGCCGTTATTTCGACCGTTTTGTAGGTTATGGGAATTGTAACTATAGCTTGGTGTTGCGTGGAGTATTAATGCACTTCGTTTGATTCGCTTTTTCTAGCTCGACTACCTCGAATGCTGCATCCTCGATGAAGCACCCGCAGTCCCAGAGCGGTTCGGACATTTGTTCACCACTGATTCAGGTAAGAGGAAGTCAAATCTGCGTCGTACCAGAACTCCTCGGTAATACATACTTTATTCTTTCTCTTTTCACATCTTACAGGATGAAGGCGACGGTAAGGTGCTGAAGCTGCGCTTCGACGTCAGCCAATACGCGCCGGAAGAGATCGTCGTCAAGACGGTCGACAACAAGCTGCTGGTGCACGCAGAGCACGTGGAAAAGTCCGACACGAAGTCGGTGTACCGGGAGTACAACCGGGAGTTCATGCTGCCGAAGGGTTGCCTGCCGGAGAACATCAAGTCGTCGCTCAGCAAGGACGGCGTGCTTACGGTGGACGCACCGATGCAACCGGAGGCTTTGCTCGGTGGCGAAACGATGGTGCCGATCGCGCACAACTAAACCCCATCCCCAATTCACCACCGGAAATGAGGCGCGAACGTTCAGCAACCGACATCACAACACCACTTTTGACCACACCGCCTGTGTGCCTCTAGCGATATTGCGCTCTACACGCGATTTGATGTGCCCGGCCACACGACATGATGCAAACGTTAACGCAGCATTTTTGTGTGCTTCAGCCATTTGTTGACTCAATTCGCTCGGGCCCGTTTTAAGTTTGATTTCTTACACTCCTTTTGATATTATAATGATCCATCCGATCCGGGTTGCCGGGGAAGCCGACACACCACCGGTAACGCATTTTGTTTGTTTTCCTTCGTTGTATGTCTTCTTTTTCGATGTAATTAAAGTTGTTAGCCACATACACACATACACATACACATATACACACATACACTCACACTACACTGCTAAAGCCGCGAGAAGCAGTAGGAGCCGCCACAGTAGTATTAGGGCCGCCAGGATTTTTGGTGGAGCAAAGAGAATATAGAAACGATATTGCATCACAGATCTACACAAGCGTCTGCAAGGGTGATGGAAAACGACGAATGATATTTAAATATGCAGTAATGCGAGGAGTCATAGTACAATGTTGTGCAGCTTCGCAGCAGATAGGCCGCCGTATTGCTTTAAACATGCGAAAAAAATTGTTTCTGCTCGTCATGTTATGAAATTTTGGTTTTGTAATAGTTTGTTTAACCTGATTCAAATTTTATTTCCCATCTTTTGGACGATTTTTGTTATTATTGGTACTATTTCTTTTGATCTGTATTACTGTAACTGCATTGATATTTCGCTTCAATAAACGTGCGGACTCGCTATTAACATACAATACCTCAAACAAAGGTGTTTGTTTTTACTTTCACTATCCAATGCAATGAGATGAAATGATTCTATAGACTACTGGAAATTATTGTACTGTCTTGGCGTCTTTTGTAGGTTTCACTTTATGGCTTTATACGGGCCATTATTTTATAGTTCATTATTCGATGTTGCTGCGGAAATTTTATGCTTTTATGTTGCTTATTTTTGTAACGAGTTTCAAATAGCTTCAAATTGTTTACTACGTTTATCACCATATCTTACCTCTTATTATTGAAAATATCAACACCCTTTCACATATCATCCGAACTTTGAAGTGTAATATGTTTTGTTTACACAATGCTAAATCAATAGCGTCTCAAACATAACAAATAAACATCGCGTAAGAAATTCCAAACAATAATGAACCTAGAGAAACAAGTTCGAACACATATTATACAAATTGATTCCATCATGCATTGTTAAATTCATAAAAAACAAGGGATTAATGCGTCAATTTCATTTGCTGAGTAACGCAATGTTTCGTCTTTACTTAGAATATTTCAATGTATTCGTCACAATTCGTCAATGTATGATACATTAATTTGTAAACATGAAGAACATTCGACAAATGCTACATACTTCAACAGAAGAATATTGAAGTTTTGCCTACGAATTTCGATGCTTATCAAATCAGCAAAGTTTGAAACACATAGTATTCAGATGTCCCAAACTAATTACTGTTTCTGAAATGATTACGGCACACATTTCCTCACTGCAACGATATTGAACAACATATTGTCTAGCAAGTTTGTGCTACTGCTTTCTGGATTGAAGCCAATTTAGCATTTTGGCAGCAGATGTCTAGGGAAGGTGGTGAATCCTGCCTTATGTGGCAGGATGCTCCAATTGCTTGTTCAGCGGACAGTTCGGTATGTACCGTCGTGCAGTACTCACTTCGGCGCTACATATTCGTTGACTTCGGGTGGATCCCGACCGAGCACGTTATCCTCACGCGTTCAACGTCGCCGGGGCGGTACCGTCAAATGGACCGTATGTGCTATTAGGACCTATTGTAGTAACATGCAGGAGAAATATTCCAGTAGCAAATATTGTTAAAGCGTTTTATAGATAGAGATAATTGAACCATAGCAGAAGGTTGTAATATCTATCATATTCCTGTTGTTTTAGGGAATTAAGGGATATTTATTAAAGTGCAGGAAACTACGCGACGCTTCGGTACCAACTTCGGTCGTTCTAGTGTCCTTGCTGCCGAGCGAGACTTCCGAGTCCTTTCGTGATCCTGTTGCACGAAAGGGACAACACAACACGCTGCGTTCGTGCGCGCACCCGAACCGTCCGCGGGAAGTTGAAGCGTCGGCACACGGTTTCACAGCCGTCAGTAAGGACGTCACTCTGTCGGAGCATTCGGTACGGTACGGAGTTGTCGCTCCCACCAAGCATTGAGTGAGTTGAGTAGTTTGCCAGTGCCAATCCAGTTTGCCGTGGTAAGCCCATCGTACTAGAGTGTGCCACTTCTTGCCGTGTGTTATTGTGTGCGATCTGTTGGCTGGCCACATTAGCGCTGTAGTACAGGCTCCGTAGTAACTCGTGGCGTCGCGTTTGCCTGGCGTTTTAAGTTCTTCGCAGCCTAGGAACACTTACATCGCACGTTCGGGTTTCCTGGGTGTCGTTCCACGTACCATCTCAGGCAGAATTTTCCACCGATTCAATACCTGCAATCAACCGATTCGTGAAACGCCGGGCAGGAGTGCGGAGACATTGGTGCGTCGTGGAACGGCACAGGAATAGGACAAACGTTACGTAAATTAAACCTGGCAGTGGAGCAACGTGTACCTCCCCCATCCAACAGCACTTAAGTCGTTGGGAGAGATAATCAGTTCCCAGCTCGAGCGTCTTGTGTTTCTCGTGCACGCGCGAAACGGTTCGTTTCGCCGCACGCATCAAGTTTTGCTTAGGACGGACATTCATGGGCATTCGGGGACATTTATTCTATTGTCGGCTGCGACGACCCCGTATGATGCAATGTGGTGGTAAATAGCGCTGCATTTATTGTTCGTACGTCTTTTTCGAAAAGCCGTTCCGTTTGGGTGTTATGTTTCTATTTCTGCTATCACGTTGCGCCGTGATCGACATCCTAACGATTGCTGTTAATTTTTTCCGCTCGCTGTTGCATGGGCCAAGAATGGCCCGGACGAAGACATTACCGTGCGATAAGACGGTTCGGTCCGTCATTCGTTATCCACTATCTCCGCTTACTTTTTTTGTTTGGTCGTCCCTGTGATGTTTGTTCCCTTTTTGCTCCCCACGTATGCCGTCTTTCGTGATTTTCCGCTTGATTTTCGGTTCTTTCAATGTCCTGTTCTTGCGAATGTTTGCGCTACGAAACGGACATGCGGTCAGGATGTGGATCGTGTCGGGGGAAAATACCCCTATCCGTGACCTCGTTAGATGGCGTTCGGTTCCGGTTGATATTAGTTTTTTCTTGTTTCTCTCCAAGACCTCCCGATGCGTGGTCTAAAGATGACCGTTCAAGATGAAAGAAGTTAGACGTTGCAAGAAGCAGTAGTTTTCCAAGTTTGCCCACTGGTTGGGTCGTATTAGCAGCGATAGCTAGCACCCATACACATGAAATTTTCATTGGTTTCGAGGTTAGATCTCCTCCAGGTGCATTGTCCACCTCGGACTGGTCCTCGGCATGAGATGCAAGGAATCGTTTAGGTTTTTAATGAAATATGATTTCAAAACCTGTCACTTAGCAAAACATTTTCTGCATTTTGTTGTACCTAGCGTAGCCAGAGCAAAACTTTACAGCGCGACCACCGCAAACGTGTGGATATTATTCGAAAGAACGTGCAAACAACCACCCTTGTCGCGTGTCAACAGGCAGCAAATTCGCGAGGACGAGGTGCGAAAAAACCATGGCGAAACTGCTCTGTAGTTTCGTGTTCGCCATCACCATCGTGGGCAGTATCGATTTGGCCGAGTCGCGGGCGGTAAGTAGCGCAAAAATCAACATGTACTATTGTTCATTTCGGGGCCATCGGGTGCAGTTCGTTTCGATTTGGAGTTTGGAGTTCTTAAAATAGCGTCGTACTCGGGATGTTTATAGTCAAAAACTGTTCTCATGGATGTTGATTCGACCTTAACGCGGAGTACGTCAACGGCCTAAAGCGAAATCAAATCCAAAGCTATTTAAATCCTCCCAAACATATGCTCAAGTAAATTGCAAACCAAAACAAACATGACAGATTGAAATCTTATCGCCGATGTAACTAATGCTCTTAGAAAATGTGCGCTTCTACCTTTCACCTGTCATGCAAACTGCGCAAAAATCTATACTAACGACTTGCTCGTTACTGCGAGTACCCGATCGGAATCAGTCGGCCGTTGTTTGCGTCGCGTACACATTTCACACTTGACATCCGTTTGACAGTCGCGCGACGTACTACGTCTGCATAGTTACACGCGCTGCAACTGATTGAAACGCGGCACGTTCGAAGCCTAAATTCCGAAAGTGTCGAGTTATCGGGGGTGTTTGTTTTTGCCCGTACTGTTTTTTTCTTTTTAAATGAATTGTCGGCACTGCCGTTGGCAGCTTTATGGATGTGTATCCCACCTTCGCTGCGAATAAAACACAAAAGCGCCGGGGAGTGTTGAGTTTTGTTGTTTTTGGTTAGGATTTTACGTAGCACGTTCCACAACATTTATCCCCGGTGGTGGATAAATAAAAAGTCACAGGTGAAAATATTCGCACCTACCGATACTGGAAAATATTTCCTCGCACCTTTCCAATTCTAAAGCAGCGACTAAGCTGAGCGTTGAGTTTCGGTTTGATTTTTTGCTCGACCATCCCACCACCCAGCGACAGCTTCTCTCCTACAGCTGGGCGGGCATTGGATCTGGGGTGGAAGGTAGAAGGATTATTTATGATTGCATAGTAAAGTAAGTTCCGAAAAAGTTCCACTCCGATATCGCCCCGTCGTCCGGGTCGACCAGGTCGTCCCATTGCGTGTCCGGCGACGGCGAACGAACTAGCAGCGGTGTGTCGCCGCCAGGACCCGGGAACCACCGGCCCAACCCGGGTCCCCATGGCCCGAAGGGCGTGAAAGATTGGAAAGATTAAAACACAGCCGAACGGTATTTACGACCCTTTGGGTTGGGTTAGGTCGGTTGAACTTTTACCGAAAGGTTGAGGTTGAGGCCGTGCCTCATGCCGGCGCACCGGGGAAGATTGGGATTTTGTACCAAGCGGAGCGGAGTGAAATAAAAAAAAAAACGACACGGGATCGAAACGTTGTGGGAATCGACGTGGATCGATCATTTTTCGGGGTTGGTGTGCTAGATTATGAAGTTAGTGGCCGGAGCACATGTACGTTTTATGGTTCAGGTCGAACTGGGCACGCCTGAGGACTGATCTTTGCTGGGGCAAACTTGCTTGAGGACGACACCGGCGACGGTCGGAACTCGCCAGGCGTTCCCAGGAGCTCCCCACAACAGTATAAACTCGCAAACGAAAAAATAATGACACTCGATGAAGCAAATAATTCAACAATGCTGCTCACTTTCGCTCTGCTTCAACCAGATATACACACAAACACACACTCAGGCTCAGTAGCAGGCGAGGCTGTAATGTTTTATTTAGTTTCATTAGAGGGCAGGCTTATCGTACTTCAAAACCGGAGGCACTAGTGGAGCTAGAGTATGCGAGTACGAAGCGTGGGGAATGCTTTAGAGTGGATTAAAATCCTTTCATCCTGCGTCGAGCTCTCCCGGCGCAGTAGTTGTGAATCTTTGTTTGATGGGTCTTCGGTCTCTCTTTGTGTGATGGGTATGAAAAATTGATCTCAACTCCGAGGGTTCCGGGGATCTTCTGCGAGCAGCTTCGAAACGATACGGCTTCGATAATTGATAAGCGCTTTCGGGTTGCGGTTGTGTGAAGCCGTTCTCTTCATCCGTCGTTCACGCTGCCCCCAGAACGAGCTGTAGGTGTATTTGTGCGCCAGGCGTTCGATACGTTTGCGGGCGTACGGTCAGGCGAGATGGGTACGGTCGGTTTTGTCGCTTTGGGAGATTATTTGCTCGTGCGCCCACTCACACTATCACTCTCGCCTTCTCCACTATCCGTCGCTATTTCTGGCCCGTGTAGTGACATCGACTTTACGGTAGTAATGGTTTGCGAGAGTAATCTGGCAAGCGGTGCGTTTTTTTTTTCGGGTGAACCAGAATAATTTAGCAAATCTCGAATCTGGATCAAACCCGTCTATCTTCGGAGCACCGGAGCAGGAGGACGCCGAGCGTAGTAAGCTTCTTTGCGAATGTAGTAGTCGTGCTGATCGTTTGCGGTACACCTCGTTGAGGTGTAGTGGTGTGAGGTGGGTTTAAAAATTACACTAGCGATAATCGATGGGCCCCTAGCGATTACATGTGGCAATGATTGCGTAAGTTCGATCCAGCGTTTTTTTTTTAAATCAATGTGAAAGTGGGGGAAAGCTTTCTCTCAGCCACGATCTCGGTGAACACGTACTGGGCTTGAACACTTGTAGTTTACGTGTGTGAAAGTTTTTGACATTGTAGATTTTGTGGTCTGATAACTTAATATTTGTTTGAGATAATATTCCTGATAGGTAATTGAGACATCCTGCTTAGTCAAGTCAAGGTATGCTTTATTTTATAAATAGATAAATAAATTGCATCGCCACTGATGAACGATATATTGGAATTTCATAGAATATAAGACAAAGGTTGAAATGTTTTTACATCCACTTACTTGAATTCCTTGTTTGAGAGGATTTTTAGCTCAGCACGAATGGAAGAACAAGTTCATGGAAGAATATTTCATGTATTATATTGCATACCCACACTCCAATCGGCTTGGTACGTCAGAAGACTGTCACCGGACGACTGTATTGAACGGTGACAAATTGACGTCTAATTTTAAACAGCCGCAGAACCGTCGGTGGTAAAATACCAAATTGACACCTGTAATTCGGGGTTGCCGCATTGGATTGTTTTATCTTCATCTGTATCGGAGAAAAAAAACAACAACCGCTGAACTCTATTACAGGATGACAAGTCCTTGGGACCTGTTTAATAATTTAGTCCCAAGCGAGGGGGTGCGATTTCGTGTCCGGCTGTGCTTCGGTGCGTAGATCTTTCGGATGTGTCACCACGTTTGACTACTTTTGCCACCTACGCCATTTGTAGGTTCAGAACAGCACTAAACACACCCAAATATGTCCCCGGCGTGTGAAGAGCGTGGCTTGTAACCATCGTAACGCGGGACCATTTCGGCTGTCGGAGCCTGACGGAAAGCTGATGCTAACCGCTAGGGCTAGTTAATTACTTCCATAAAGGTGTGCGTATAGCCTTTCGCCATTAGCTGACCAAATGAACCCGCCGGACCCGGGCGAGTCGCGCACGGTCACGATTTGCACCCTTATCATCTCACCCCATATGTCGGCGACCCCCGGGCAGACGCGGAGCAGCCGCTGGGGACGAAGCCGATAAATTTTGATTATGATCGGTTCGGGTGTAATTTTCCACCGGAACAGCAGCAGCATTTTATTCCTGCCGTGGCTGACGACTCGCTGCTAATGAATACCACCCAAAAGCGGGCGGCGAAGCATATTTCGGGGACAAGATAGATACAATGTCAAATAATTTATCGGTCAGCAACCGCAGTCGGGCGAATGGGTAAATAATAAATTTCCGGCGCAGACAAAATATGGTTCCAGTTTTTGTGACGCGTTGTGGTCCAGTTTTCAGGGGTTTATGAGTTTGATTAGCTCATGCGCAGCTCGGTTTTATCAATTTTATGATACGTTTACGTACGTTGCCTGAATTGTATACTGAGCAAAAAAAAAAAAAAAAAATCAAACTGAAAGCATTCCAATTTTATTTTAATTCTTTTTTACACGATTTATTTCAGGTTTATTTCTAAACCTATAATTTCTAAACAACACGCTGGATTTTTTCAAAGCATTCCAATCGCTTCATTATGCTTAGATTGTTTTTATCACCTTTTATCAAAATATGACGCGCGATCGTTCGCGATCTGGGTCGATTAATTGGTGCTTTTGTAACTAGATGCCACCGTCGCTCGATGGTGCGTGCTGAGTTGTCTTAGAAAAAGGGGCTTCAGCACAAGACAGCGGTAGAAGCTTTCTTTTCCAGCCTATACCAGCCTAAACCGGACGGACTGATTTTTAGTTGGTTCGTCCTTTGCAATAAAAAAAAAAACTAAAAACACCAAGGCGAGAATCCTCTTTTACGTTGGTCAGCTCGTTGCAACAGTTTTACTTGGGCACAAACAGTTGAAGTGGCATGCAATTTTGTTCAGCATTAGTTCACAGCGTTTGGACACCGTATACCCAAGCCGGTATCGTTGCAAAATCAAGCAAAAAAAAAAAAACAGAAAAACATTCCAACCCACGGAGCAGTTGCAGTACAGAGATTACTCCATCCGTTTCGGGGCCATTTTTTTACAGCCATTGTTTTCACCCAGTGCTTTAGTTTGTCCCACTCGACCGGGGACTGGGCCCGCAAGCGATAATGCGATTTAGATGCACTCGGCAAGCGGGCGATACATTACCTCCCCCCCCGGTAAAACGATTTTATTTCGCTCGCTAAAAGGGAAACAAAACTTTGTTTCCCACCTGACGCCACGCTCGGGCCGGACCGTTTCGCATGCGTTCGTTTTCCTCCAGCTAGTTTTCGTTGTTCTGTTTTGCCGGTGTTACCTTCGTTGGCTGGTGCTAAAAGTGCTAGCTTCGTCATAAAAATAAATTGCACGAGCGGCGGCGTCATTTTAATGTGTTGAATATACTTTCCGAGCCGTGCTTTAAGCAGGCGGTAGCATATTTTGTGACTGATCAGAGATTAATCTTCAGCTCTCTGTATCGTTTGTAAGCTCGTTAGCCATTGTCAGTTGTTTTTTCTTGTGGCTGCAAAGTTATTTTTAGTGCGATGAAGAATTTCATGAATTTTTCATATTTGAAAAATGAAAAAATAAAAATTCTTGTGAATACTGCTCCATTTGTATTATGTTTCTTAACTTCGCTGGACTTGTGAAATAAAAAGAAAAAAGCGACAAATTGAAATGTTTCATTAAAACTAAAACATTGTGGATTACAACTAAAACATATATACAAATAATTTTATTTCAATAAAATGTCTGATTAAAAAAGGCCACTTACGAAAGCGAGAACAAATAGAAAGTTCTAAAATAAAAATTCTTACCAATTAAAACTCATCTTGTTTACGTAAACAAAACAGGTAGGGAAATCTCGACTGTATCGTTTCTTTATAGCGAGTTAAAAAAGATAAATCTGCCCGTTTGCATAAAAGAGACAAATTAAACGCACAGCTCACGCAGAAGTAAGAAAATAAAAAATAACTAAATAAATAGATCCCTACAGTTCATATTACACAATATTTAATTCCATTTCGGTCCTTGTTTGGCCTAGCAGCAGAGGGTGGAACGATTTTCTCAAGCCATATTGGGCGGAATGAAATTCCTTACCAACAGCTAAAAACGAAGCGACATCTGCTTGGAAGATGTGTTTTTTTAATATATTGGGGTCCTCTGTTTATTTCGCCCGGGTACACACCACTTCATTACACACATTTCGCAGACGATGCTGCCTCGGTGCCGCCGCTCCATTTGCGGCACATTAGCTGATTGCGTTACACCTTCCAACGCGGCCTGAGCGCCCTGCAAAATTCGGCTCGGGGAAAAGAATTTAATCAACTGGCGAGCGAAGCCTGCTTAGGCGGCGAGCACGTGCGGGCCTCGGGATTGATGCAAAGTGTACGGTACGGCGAAAATGGAAGCGCCCGGGAATTGATCCCCGAAAAGCTTCCCAAAACGATGCCATTGCAAATTAACCGGCATCATGTGCGTCTGGTTTGGCTGAACGGAAAGTGAAAGTCTAAAATAATGATATTTTTAAAAAAGAATACGCAAAGGGTCGCAGTTGAAGTGAAACGAGTTTTATTTTTGCTGCGACTTCTTTCCGGAAAGGTTATTGAATCGGACAGAGTGCAGAGCAGGGCTCGGGCCACATAATTTGTAATTCATCGCTCACCTTCCAAAGTGACTCGGGTGGGCGAGAAAAAAAAAACAATGGAAAATCCGTTCCAATTAAAGTGTGAAAATACGAGCTTTCGGTGGGTTTAATTTTTTGTTTCCCGCTCGTCCGCCTAATGACTGCCCTGCTCTCGCTATGTGCTTTCCATTTTCGTTTACCGTTCTTATGTGTGTGTGTGTGATGGAAATTTGTGAACCAAACACAAACGCATTCGCATTTTGGTTTTAATTTTATTCCTTTTTTTGGCACGAAAGCACCAAGTGGCTGGGGAAAGGGATGGATTTTTTTGGTGGTATATTTTCATTTTACCTCTTCCCCCATCTACCTTCGCCCCAGAAAGGGTCCGGTGGCACGGGAAGGAACCATCCCGAGCAGTAGAAAACGTAATCTCATCCTGGGACTGGTAGCTTTGTTTTGTTTTTATTTTTATTTTTTGTTACTTCTCTATCCTCCAAATGACTTCACGATATTGGACAGGACACTTTCACTTCGTTCCGGGCAGGATACGGGCAAACGGTTATTATTAGTATGCCCATTTTTGTTTTGTTTTTGGGGCCCAAACTGTCGCACTGTGCAAGGCTTTCACGGGCAGTGGTTGGGATGTTATTTCGACTGTAGCTAAACAACGACACCGCATTACGTCGCGTTGTCCAGGCTGGGTCCGACATTTTATCGGTGGATGGTGGGAAAGAGGGAAAGGAGAAAAAATCCAGGACGCCCTTGCCGTATGTTTACCAAGACAATGTTCCTTTCCCACCGTTCAGGGTCAGTGGAGTATTTAACGGCTTGTCAGGGCGTTCTTCGGGTTTACATTTAACCAAACCTAAATTTTGTGAGACAATTGAAAAAAAGAATTAGAAAAAGAAATTAGAAAACAGTGAAATTAATACCGCTAGTATTTCTCTTTTTATTTTTATGTCATTTATCAATCGTAGATAAACCTGTTGCTTATAAATAATCGAGTTTGAAAACAAAAAATGTGATCAAAAAGGCAATTATATGGTTAGAAGAAGACGTGTTTGTGATTAAAAATAAATGAAAAGAAGAAAGAAAATCTAAGCTGGGAGAAGACTTAACTCACAATAATATTTTGATGTTCTTTTATGCCACTCATATTTTACTTCACAATTCGGAGATTCTGCTTAAGATTTCCGACGATTTAACAAATTCTTAATGTGAGCGAACGATTCTGACGATTTAACAAAAAAAATCAAGGAAAATATTGGCCAGAAACTTACACCAAGCGAAAAGTGAAAGAAAAATGCGTGTATCTGCATGATATCTCCCTTGCTGCGCGTTACGCTAAGCCCGTAACAACCGTTTGGAAGTGAGTAGATAGAAGAAAATAAGAGAAGCGCAAAACCAAGCCAAACCTCCTCCGTCGGTGCCGTCCTCGCGAAGCGGCCGGGAAAGTTTTAATTAAACTACGCCGCTCGCATCTTCGCGCGCTGGCGAGATCGTGCCGGGCGATCACACGTGGGTTGGAATATAAAGCATCTAGTCCGATTTTTGTTGGGGCCTTTTATATCGCTCTCTCCTTTCCTCACACGCACTCC
>JXXA01005660.1:0-28105 GCA_000956255.1 Anopheles punctulatus | reverse complement strand
TTATGATCGTCCAGAACGGCCTGTATCTCGTCCAAGCCGGTTAGGATGTTGATACCCGTATCTTTGAACGGACTGAGCTTGAACACTATATCTTCCCATTCAGCAATCATCGCCTGCAGACTCTGTTGCAGCGACAACTCCTTGTTTGCTCCGATGCTAATGATCTCAAACTTGCCAAGATCTTTGTCCAGCTTGTAGTCGATGATCTTGCGCAGCGTTGTACCTGCATCTGGCGTTAAATCGAACCCGGCAATCTCGGACATTTCGTCCCAGTGACGATCTTTTAGTGCCGGATTGCACATAATCTTCACCACGTACACGCCGAGATGGAAGTCCTTTATCGATTGACTCATCCTTGCGCACAGCTTCAGCGGACACGGGTGCTTCTCTGGGTCAGGATCTTCCGTTTGGCCCTGAAACAGTTGTTGTTGTTAGCACAGATGGAATTTTACTATTCCCTCAGCTTATTGGTACCTTAAACTTGCACATCGTGTTCTCCAACATATCTGCCTTTATGCGATTCCGGTAGTACTTTTGTGTTTTTTGGAATTCTTTTAAAAACTCATCCGTTTTCGACTCCACAAAGTGCGGTTCGAGATACTCAAATGGACCATCCATCCACACATTGTAGTATCGCAACCAGCGCATACACAGCCTGTAAAAGAAAGCGATCCAATGGCTCCTCGTAAAAAAATATCGATTTTAAATCAGTAACATATTACCGTATTAATTTGTAAAATGGAACAACGAATGATTTGATCGCTTCCAACACGGCATACTGCGACTTCGGGAACTTAAACAGCACTTCCTCCTTGTTGATCCACTTGACGTAGTCCTCGAATACGAATATCTGATCGATGTATCCGTGCAGAACGACGATGTAGTCTCGGAACTTTTCCGTCTCCGTCATATCGTTGATGATGGCGATATGTGGTATCATTTCTTCCATCTTTTCGTTAAGCTGTTTTGTTACCTCCTGCAACTTTTCTTCGAACGAAAATTTGTACTGCTCGAAGTTGGTCGAGTTCACCTCGAACACGGACTGTATGCGGAAGTACCAGTTGACGCTCTCCACCTGCAGCTCAATTTGATCCGCCGGGAGTTCCATCAGTTCGACGAGATACGCATTGATCTGGAACGAAACCAAGATGGTATAACTCATCCTAGCACTTTCATCACACACTTTTTCTCACTCGCATTGTTGTTTGGATCTTATCGCGCAATTCGTCGATAATGTCTGACTTCACACGTGTCATGTACTCGCCGTTCGCCATCAGCTGCTCGGTGGACGATGGTATCTCCAATGCCTTTTCCTTGATCTCTTCGAACTCTTTACAGATCCGTTGAATTTCGCGCCGATGCTCGATCGCGATGTGACTCGCAATCTGGTCAATGTATCGCTCGACTATCTTCCGCAAGCTGCCGATCGCATCCGATTGGTTCACTATTGCCATCGGGAAGTACTCCTTCTGCACCATCGCACGAATCTTTTCTTTGTAATTTTGAAACCACTCGATCTTCGCAATGTACTCATCAAACGAACGAGGTTCGGACAGAAACTCATCCATCTCCTCCTTCGTGGACAGGCAGAGCAGTCCAGCGAACTCTGCCTGAAACCCGCTTAGGTACTCGGCCAAGGGTTGGAAAGCGGTTGTTAGCGTTCTTTGGATCACCTCATGGGCCTCTTCGATGCACCGTTCCGCAATGCCAACGCGCAAGTAGGGTGGATTTCTAGGCTCGAAGCTAGTCGGATCGATTAGTGACTCCAGGCATTCCAATCGGTTTGCGACCGCCATTACATCGTCGATTGCATTCTGGTAAACACTGTAGATATCGTTAAGGCTCGGGAACAGATCGATACCATCGTCACAGATCGCCAGTATCTTCATTCGCGGTATTTGCCGCACATTCAGCAACGTCTCCCGTAGGTGTCCGATCGTCCGAAGTTTCGTCTCGTTCAATTGACGATTGATGAGTCCTCCGGTACAGTTAAGCACCTTTGTCCACATAGATTTGGGTAGAGTACGACGCTCGTAATGCTTCTTCAAGATGGCCACAATCTTTGGATACCACTGACCGGAGATCAATGCGCCGACCGCCTGTAGATCTTTCTTGATGAGATCCCGCAATTCATTCAGCGTTATCTCCTCTCCCGTACGGTAGCGTGCATAATCGTTCAGGTACATCGGCAAATCCGTGTAGGCGTAGTGAACGATACAACGCACGAACGGATGCGGAAGGAGCAGATTCTTCTGGATGAATGCCTTGTTGCGAAGGTAGTTGCGAAAATTCTCCGTCCGACCCACACGCTTAAACTCGAACTTTTCCCGCTCCGGCACGTAGTCGTCTGGACCGGGTTTAAGGATCTTCTGGCAGCTGTACGCTTTCATCACCTTATCGAATTCTGCATGCACATCGGTCATGTACGCTGCCAGTACCGCGGGGTACTGCGTACGCAGCCGTTTCGGGACATACGATAGGATTTTTTCCTCCGTGCTGGTGAGCATCTTTGGAACCGGAGCACGGCGTGCGTGCTCTCGTAACTGCTCCGCATAGTACGACTGGGGCCGAGGAATCACGTCCTCAAAATCAACCGTCGTGCTACGACATATTTTGATCTTTTCCTGCAATGCCGGTCAAGTCAAACACATCAAATGATGGCCGTTGCCAAGGAGATGTTGAACGTATATTTAAACAAGTTACCTGTGCCGCTTTCCGGCGAATGAAGCTGTAATGCCGACGTTCTTTCACCTCGGAAAGGAAAAGCTTCAGCAGCGGATTCTGCATGTACGGTTCGTTATCATACTTATCCAATTTATCGCACGGTTTATGAAGCTTTGCCAATCGTTTGCTCATTTTGCTTTTGATTATTCACAAACAATCGCCACAATCACGGAACTCAGCTTACGTCTTGGTTGTTTAAGTTCTTCGCTAGAAATGGCAAGTAAAAAACGATAAGACGCCTGATGGGGGTACAGTCCTCTTCACAACAACTGCCGTCGCGATGTTGATGAATGTTAAACAACAAGCAAAACCCTCCGGTTTAGCACCAGTAGCTAACAATTCATGACGGTAGCGTTGTCAAGGATTGCTGCAATTCACTCCCATGCATGTCTAGGCACGCTGTTCCGGTTACTATGGGAATGTTATGATTCTAAACGGCAGGGGAAAGGAAAGAGATTGCGCCAGACACGCTAACCTTAACCTCATTTCCCGTTTCAGTTTAATGAACCAATACAAATGTGTTTGTGTTGAATTTCTGAACAAAACCTATCATTAACACGCATTTTTATAACATTAATATTAAATGTATTTGCTGATCGTTTCGATCACAATAGAAGTTCGGTCGTAGAAACAATGTGATTAATAAGCAGCCAATAAAGACTTACGAAAATCGCAAATGCAAATGATGCAAATAAAACTGATAGAATTGTCTGGTGGTTTTGTTTTATTTTGTTTCAATTATTGTATTTATTACAAGGACAGTTGTAACATAGCAAACTAATGTTCAAACAAAACGTTTCGTATTAACTTCCCGCTTTTCGCTTCGTCCCGGGCACTAACTTATCGAACATCTTCTCCACCTTCGCGTCTCTCTTTATTGCCACCTTCCAGCGTGCCGGATCGCGTTTGTAGGTGTCCACAAGTAGCCGCTTGTTGATGATCACTCCCCAGGGTTTGCTATTCAGCTGCTCGCACTGCTCCGCCAGCTCTGCCACAATGTTCTCGCGCTGCGCAGGATTGCCCGCCTCGTACATGAGCTCTACCACGCGCGAGCCTTGCACACCGAGGGCCAGATGGGAGTATTGCCCTTCTAGATGGCGCACCAATTTTTCTCGCGACTTCTCACCCACAAACCGCGACTTCACGAACGCGTTCGCGATGAACGAGCCACGCGGATCGCACAGAATTTCCGCCAACCGATCGCTGGGCATTTCAAGCAGCGCAGTGACGAATTTGATTGGTTTGTTAAAATCCAAGATTGCCTGCAGGATCAGCGAACCGTGCAGATGGATTTTTGGTGCGTTTGGTGGAGTCACATCGGTCGGAATGAGAAAGAGAACGGCCATTATCATCTTCACCGGTGTAGCTTCACTGCAGTGGAGTGCATCGAGTAGCTGCTTGACGAATTTACCCTGCTGGCAGGACAGTCGGGCGCAGGCTTTTGCTAGCGCTAGTACAACGCCCGTATGGCCGGTGCGCAGCAAATCTTCCAAGCTCTGCTCCAGCTCACCAAAGATCATATCCATCATGTCTTTGTCGTTGGTGCGATCGATCAGTTTTTGTACCGAGAAGTTACACATCCTCGATTGAGCCAGCTGCTTTAGATGACCGCGGAAGAGCTTGGCAAAGATTTTATGCTTCAAAAAACCCGCGGAAGATACGACAATACTTACTTCTAAAACGCGTAGGATACACTCTTCTGTGAACGCTTTCGGTAGCTGCGCCTGATCTTCTTCCGGTGCAGCCTCTCTTTCGGGATCGTACTTCTCTTCGCTTTTGATACCTTTTTCGTTTGTTTTCTTGAATGTTTCTTTGAGCAGCTTCGTAATTAGCTGATCGAGCAGAAATTCGTCATTGCAGGCTGCTAGCGCTCGCAGGAGATCTTGCAGCATCACCGACGTTAGTTCCATACCCGCCAGGTCGGCAAACTGTGGCCAGGTAAGCAGTTGCATGCAAAATTCTTGCAGCAGTTTTTGCCATTTTTCCGGCACTATCAGATGCTTTGTGTCGTCGATATCGCCTCCACTTTTCAGCTCCGTAATACCACTCAAATTCAGCACACACTGCCGTATCACGTAGTTGGCCGTAGCATCCCACGCAAACTCTTCCAGATTATTGATCAGATACTTTGCCATGCGCTCGACGAATTCTCCGCACTTCTGACGATGGTCGGCTTCATACTGTTCCTTCAGATTGTGCTCATAGCATGGCCACATGCTTTGATCATTTGTCCGACCGGACTTTCCCGGTTGGCCTGGTTTTTGCTTCTTCACCTGCAAAACGTCCTCCGATTCCGGGTCCGGTTGGAGAGGTGCAACCATGCGCAGCATCGCTATACAAAGCATCCGCTGCAACACGTGCGAAGCAAACTTATCGCAGCAAACGACGCGGAAGTTTTCCGCAAATGTATCCATCTGCTGGGCGAACGTTACCTCGTCCGTGTAGGTCAGGAGGTTCTCCATCACCCGGCTGCCTACCTGATTCGAGGCAGTACGTATCTCTTTGCCCTTCAGCTGGCGCAGCACGTTGTTCGACATCAGTTCGCGCTCCTCGATGTCCTTCTGCTTCGACATGGCTTCCAGCATCGCCACCAGGTAGGAGTATTCCGTTTGCTCTAGTTCGGCCCCGTGACCGAAGAAGCTCTTTTTACCGAAGCTTTTTGCATTCTGCAAAAAGCGGCTGCAGTTGCGGTTGCGTTTTAGTTTTTTCGCACGATTTTTGTAGTGCTGTGTGCCGTGCTCTTGTCCTGATATGGAGGAAAATTCTTCCTTAATGTCGGTCATGCTGCTGTAGTGCTTAATGGTGGTTAAATTCACAAACGAATAAGCAAGACGGTCGTACGTTCGTTACAAACGAAAAGACATTGCTCTGGTAAATTTGTGTTGTTTTGAAACCACACTGACCATGCCGTTTCAACAACAAACTGCTGTCAAAATGTGCATTGACGCGAGTCTGTTTGTTTTTTATTTGTTTGTCTCAGAAATATTTATTTTATTTGATTATGAGCAGAAAACATCATTATTTCTTTTAAAAAAACTTTGAACGTTTTGCATCCAATTTCGTTGCATTAGAAATGCACAGATTTACTCCATTATGACCGGCCCGCAAACCACCGTGTAGACAATGTTTATCTTTGACAAACCGGGCGTAATGAATAGAAATTTTGCGTCCCTGCTGCGGTCGTTGTTTTTCGCGCAAGTCTCGTCTCAGCCCCCCAATCAGGTGTTAATCAAACCGATCAGCCCAGAACCCGAGACACTGGCAACTCCCCATCTACCGAAGAAATGAGTCACAGGTGAACCGGAGCAGCCCCGTGCAATGAATACACTGCGCGAGTGGTCCCCACTGGTGGATCTGGTCAATAAGATTCCATCGTCGGTGCAGCGTGGCCTCCTCTTCCACGATGTGTCCATTACGTGCGTCGATCTGGTGGAAGAATTCATCGCACTTGGTACGAACGTGGGGCTGGTTTTCTGGTACAACCGGAAGAGTGGTGCGATCGAGCGGCTAGCTACGGACAGCGGATCGCAGGAGCTTTCCTGCGTACGGATTGCCTCGACGGTCGAGTTCATGGTGGCGGCCGGCTGTCGCGCCGGGCAGGTGAATATATTCCAGATCCCCAAGACACCGCCACCGGACGTGTGCGCCGAGCTACTACTCAAAGCGAAACCCACCGAGCGGTATACAGTGCGCGGGCTACACCGGACCGGTGTGTGCGAGCTCGTGTGGTCGAAAAATGGCATGCGATTGTTTTCCGGCGACACGGGCGGCGCGGTGGTGCTGACGGAGATCGGGTACGCCTCGAAAACGTGCCAGTCGCGTGAGATTATCAACGAGCGGTATGAAATCGTACAGATGGATCTGTACCGGAGCAAGCTGCTGGTGTCGAGCTCGTTTCGCACGGTAATCTGCAGCCCGGAGGATGGTGAACGATGGCGCGTAGCACAGGTTGGCAAGAAGGATCGAAAGATGCTTGCCCCGTACGGGGCAGTTTTCGCTACGGTGCACGGCAAGCAGCAGATCGTTTCGACGAGATCGGGTTTCCGGTTGTGGTTAGCCGATGACGAAGGAAACGTCGCCCAAACGCTCATATTTAAGGAATTGATGCGCGCGCCTTGTCCGGAGATAGGGTTGCTCAATCCGAGTCGCAATCCGATCCGCATACCGACCACCTTCGGCAAGCTTTATCCGTTCGATGGCCAGCGGATGGTGTCGGTTGCCAATGGAGCTCTGTTTCTGCTAGATCTCGAACGTATGGCCGTTGTCGGCACGCTGACCCGTCTCCGTCACATCCTGGACGTGGCCGTAAACCGTAATGAAATACTCATCCTGGAAAGTGCTCGCTCGCTCGTGCGCATTGCCACACTGCCGGACAGCAGCAACTCGACGATAGTGCTGAAAAATTTGGAACTGTTCGTGAGCGCCGAATCTCAGGTTGTGCAGGCGGACGAATGCTGCGAGGAAACGCCGGCTGAACTGCTCGTACACAACGGTGAATCCCCCGGAAGTTCCATCCCCGGTGACGAACGGGTCTTGGGCGTGGATGAAACCGATGGTGAACCGCACGACGACGCGCGAATGATCGATAATCACATGAAGAAGCTGGAACTGTTTGATACGCTGAACGAGCTGAAGTACGACGAATCGATCCTGTTCAAGAGCGGCCGCAGTCGGCGAAAACATCGCTCGAAAGTTAATCCTATAGTGGAGATAGGACAGATACCGAAGGAGATAGAACCGGACGGTGGAGAACCGTCCGGAAGTTAGATCAAGCGACAAAATTATCCACACTCGCTTTATGTGTGAACGCTTACAAGGGAGATGGAATGCGCATTTTGGAAAACGTTGCTCTCCGCTGTCCATTTCTTCGGTCTTAAAACATGACAAACCATGACAATGAAAGCCTACGAAAGGGACCCGCGTTCCAAAGTCCGTTTTATATAGTTGGTTTCTTTTTCGGGCAGGAACACCTATTATCACGCAGAAATGTACGGAGCACCTGCACCCAACCGGCAGCATCGATTTGTTACTCGTTTAATGTTACGGATATTATTGTGTTTTTGTGTTGCTTGTTTTATCTGTGCTAAGCAGGATTTAATTGTGATTGTAATGCTAACAAACGGAATAAACTATTTTGTGTAACTGGATGTCGGAAAAGTAATGTTGTTAGTTTATAGATCGTTAATTAAAGGCCGATTTGCTAAAATGAGTTAAAAAGATTAAAGGACATCCTCACCGTTTTCCAAAGGGATAAGATATAGTCTACGCTTGAAAAGAAAATGTTAAGATGGATCAGAGCGAGCCCGAGCTAAGTGGACAAGATTTTAGAAACACATTGAATGCGTCACGCTAGCTAGCGACGACAAGCATCGTGAATTAAAATCTTCCCTCCCATCAACGCTCGCGCCAACACAAACATAACCCTTGAGTCGTCGTTTTTTGTTTCATTTTATTTCAATCGCCTCCAAAGAAGCACACATCCACACAACTCTCCGTTTCCTCTCAAACCTCCGCCTCCTGTGCTGTCCGTGCGTGATTTCTTTTTTTCTCCTTCAAATGTGTGTCCCTTTCCTTTGAACTCTTCCTATCGGTTTTATTTTTGTTTTCTTTTTTCTTGTGATTTTCCTCTTTTGTTTTATTTTACTGTTGTTCTTTTCTCGTCGCGCGATCGATCTGTTAATTAATAATTATTATTAATCAATAGATTCGTCTATATGTAATATATATAAGTTTTATATATATATATACGGTTTATTAGTGTTTCTTCCTATGCGCGTTTTGCCGCAGCACACCGGTTCGCTTGTTTCGTTTGCTTTTCTGTTATCTTTTGACAAGACCAGCAAAGTCCATTCGCGTCGTCTTGTGGCAATGGATCGCACGCATTTCTAGCTTTTCTCTGTTTCTCCCTCGGTCCCCGTGGAGCGATTCATAGAATGTGTATTGTTGTTTTCTCGGTGCTTTTGCTTTCGGAGTTTTTTTTTGTTTTTTTGCTGTGAGAGAAGGAAATCTGGAGGTTTTATCTGTTGCCCGTCCCGTTGCACTGTTTTTGTTCTTTTTTGTTGCTGTTGTTTAATGTCCTTATCATATATGTTGCACCTGCACTGTGCACTTCCACTGTTACATTTCGCTTCACGCTTTCGTTACTAATAATGAAGAGATTTGTGTTGTTGTTATTTTCGTTTAAATGATTTTCCACGTGGGAAACACACAGTTCCTACTTTTTCTTCACTTGCCTTCCTGCTCGCTTACGCTTCACGCACAAATTGCATCCATTGCAAATGCCATTTTCATCTAGTTAGAGATATTAATGTAAATAGACAAACGAAAGAAAAGAAAAAGGCTGTTTCGACCACAGATATAGTGTTCTTTTTTTTTGTTTAAATGCCCTAAGTTATATTCTTGGGAACAGCAGGCAAACTCATGGAGGCAGGGTATTGGAGGTGGGTGTAGTAACGAAAGGAAACAGGAACATAAGGCGCAATAATTCGCACGGTTGCTTTTCTCTCCGACAGCTTTCGTCATCTTCTTCCTACTCTGAGACAGTTGGTAAATCGATCATAGGGAAGGTGGGTGGTAAGGGAGGTTTAGTGTGGGAGGAAAATGGCGAAGTCTTTCGCTCTCTTCTTGCGCACAAACACGCCCAAATCACGCAAATTGTAACAAAAACAGATAAATATTTTTCACCCACAGGATCGATGGGTATTCGTCGGTTGAGAAGGAAGATGGGACAGGTGTGGAGGGTGGAGGGGGAGGAGGAGAAAAAGGAGAGAAGAGTGGTGGAAGCGTGCGGCTTCTCACGTTGCATGCGAACAGCGGAATAACTAAAATGATAAAAAATATTATTACCTAACCCTACACAATCCTTCTTATTTCGCTTCGTCTTCTGCTCTTTCCGGGTGGTGTCCCTCTGGGGAGTTTGTTTTTTGTTTGCCGGGCACCGCGACTCAAAACCGTTGTTGCCGCCGCCGAGTGTGTTACGAGAGTGTGTATGCTGTGTTTATAGTGACAATATGATGATTTCTGGAGAGGAAGGGGGAGGGGTGGGGGAAGGGATGGAGGATTGATGAGCCCCTTCGGTTAGTTCCGTGTTCACGTTCATCGCATAATTGGGGAGAGATTTTCTTATACGATCTTTAAAGGTAGCGTTTATTTGTTTTACTCTACACGCTGTTGCCTACTTTGTTTTTCATCGCATCGCGAGAAGGTTATTGTTTGTTTTTTTTTTGTTTACTTCATTTTTGTTCCACCACCACCTCTCTACATCTTTTCATCTAATGATGCGTGTGTATTTTTTGTTCCGAACTCATTAACGTTTTGTTGGGCAGTATTAGGATGCTTTTTTACTGTTAACTTATCCGTTTTGCATGCAGCCATTGCGGCAAAAACATATGAAAAGTAGATACTAAACCATTTACGGTCGCAAGGAGCGAATGGTCGACGACGAACTAAGTTTAAAAAAAAAATACAATAGGCCAATCAATTATTCAATTCGGACTAAACGTGATAAACAATTACACGATTCTTCTCCTTCTCCTGCGAGAAACAAGTTAGTAAATTTGAACCATCAATCATAGTGAAACAGACGAAAAATCAAGTGGATAAAACAAAGTTTAATCGGCTCTTCAAATTCTTCTATTAAGCAAACAATAAGTCTACAGATCGACTAAACGTGTAAAACACTATCGGAATATATTTCACAAACTACACATACTACTCGAAAATGCCATTACCTGCTGCCTAATTTCCTGTTCAACAGGGTTCACACTTACACACGAGAGTGAGACAGAGAGTTTAACGGAGGCTTATACAATTATGAGTGCCCCAGGGAAAGATGGCAATATGCGATCTGTATATAAAAAAATGGCGTTCAAAATGCGTCGCGCGATTATCGCCCAACAAACAATCATGAGTTCAAACGATGAGCAAGCTGATCTTGTTTCTGAAAAATTGTTTTTGTGTGCATTACCGTCGTACTTTGTCCTACTTGCTATCGTATGATTTTCTTGTGTTTTTTTACGAATTCTCTTTTTCACGCACGCCGCAACGGAATACCGTCGCTAAAACATGCTAGCATACGCAACAGAACCAGTGGTTTAACGCAACGCGACTAAAGGATCTTGTGCTGAGTGAGAGGTACGTTTTCTGATTGCAACAAAAAGCCAATTTCCTTCCACGAATAGGCAATGATGAAAAAATGAACTAGGAAGGATGAAGAAGGCTGACAATATAAAGACAGGGAAGGGGTAAAGAAAGAAATCAACAGTTAAAACTAGCTATTGAATAAACGAAGAAAAAATAAACTAACGAACGATGCGCGCTTCGCGTTTCCTCGTCCTTTAATTATGATGCGTCTGCTAGGTCGTTCTAACACACATGCAGCGATCACGCTGCTGCTGCTGATGGTGGTGGTGGTACTATACGCGGGGGCAGGTGTTTCGGAACAGCTCGACGACACCACACACAAACACACATCATCATAATCATCACTACTGCTCTTGCTCTTCTAGGATGCGCGTCGTCCTTCTCTATTTCTCAAAACACACATACACACGCATACAACGCTGATGAGGAAGGGACGGGAGGTGGCCGGGGGCTTCGGGTAGTAGTAGTTGCAGTAGATCCTATATCGGTTTGGTTGCTGGGAGGGGGGAGTAGCTCAAACTATTTTCTCGATATAGTCTCGGCGGCTTGCGGTTCAGTTATCGATGCCCTTCGCCGAGCTCTTCACTAGATTGGGACGAGAAAAAAGTTGCAAACCAGACCACGGGGGGTGTACAGATGTTGGTTAGTTTAACAACAGTGAAAAATACGTAGGTTACTGCGCTTATACATTCCTCTGGTACAAATTGAACGAAAATGAGATCGAGTTACGGAGTGAAGCGAGAACGAGATATTTGTCTGCCATTTTGTATCTCATTTTATGAGCAAACGAACTGAATCTCAGTAATGATTGGATTGATCCAGTGCACCATTCAATTATTAGTTTTAACGTGTCAATTTTGTCGCTTAGGATCAGCAAACGAAGTTTTTGAATGCTTGGCAAATCTCACTCTGTGTGATTTAAATTTCGAAAACTCTAAATTATAAGTTAAAAGTATGATCTTATTATCATAAGTGTTTAATTTACACGTTTTCCTTCATGCTCGCGTTATGTTAATACTTTCAAACACGCAAAACACTCAAAACTCGTTCATTTTTAGCAAATATGTACCATGGACTGTTAGCGAGAAAGCTCGGAAAATACATTACGTTGTCGAACAGACGAGTTGTGTGGTCGTGGGTCGAGTATGTACGGTTTCCGTGTTGAGGTGAGGCACATGGAAGAGAAGAAAAATTGTGTTTAGTTTCACAGCGTTTTTAGTAACGGTTTCGTTCATAACGAACTGACTCAACATACACAAAAACATCACATCATTGTCAACACAAAAAATATAACAAAGATTGACAGGGCAAAGTCGTGTAAACGTGTAAGACAGCAAGCAACATTTGGATTGATATAAATTTCAAACGATTAATGAAAAACCAAATGATTTGTCACTAACATAAACCATACTGACTTGGAATATAAAATAAGGAACTCGAATCTTAACGAGGCCAACACTTTATTGCGAGTAAAGCTGCCAATTGAAAAGGATACAGTGGAAACGTAACGTGAAGGCTATTTTGAGTCAATAATGCAGCACTCAATGTTAAGTTCAATAAAAAAGACATCTTTGAAAGCTGTTTGTTCGAGGTAAGAAAATTATGCTCATAAAATTTAAATTTTTAAACAAAGCTTTTTGTTTCCTCCTTTAAAACCGAAACTTTTGCTATTTCAAGAACGAATTTGCTATTTGGGTGGTGAAAAATGTATAAATCTGTTTTGGGGCCTCTGTAACGGACAGACGACCCGGGTTGTAATGTGCATTAAGGTTGGGATTTTGATGATTAAGCGTTTGGTAATAAACCACGATTGCCATTTACCCCTCGAAGCGGTGCCTTAAAGTTCGCTGCTGCCTGCAGTTGGATTTGATACGCTAGGGAGTGGATCTTAAAACCGTACAGACTGTTCAAAGAAAGAAAATTGGAGAAGAGATGGGAAATGTATTTTAGTTCACTGAATAATGCGCGCGACATCCAGAAGATGAATCATGTGACCAACACCCCTCTCATACACACCGTGGTATGAATTGATTTGCGGGACGTTTAGGACGGTACTCGGGGTGTACCATGAACAGCATGTGCGGGAATCCAGTTCCGAAGTATGCGCCATCGGTGTGATGATGTCTAGAGGACTTTGGTGTGTAGACGTCGATGCATTTGGGACAGTACGATTTGACCATAGCCTCCCCGGGTACATCGGACAAACCTATTTTGTGAGGTGATTAGAACAGCAAATTAGTAGATCGTATACACACGTTGGTAACGAAAACCAAAAAAAAACATCCCAAAAGCCCAAAACGTACCGAGTGGAAGCATTGGTTGACTTTCACAATACACGCGCGGGCAGTGGCCGAAGTCGCCACTCTGATACTTCTCTATCATTTGCGCTATGCCACGGTTGGTAAGAATGTATCGAGCGTGTATCAAGCCGTACAGCATCTCCGCCGCCTGTTCGATCAGATCCGACTGGTTGGGATTATCGTCAATTTCATCCTCTGGGAAATGGAAAACGATTTCAAGTGAACATTTATTTGGCGATTAGATGCTTGCCAATGAGTTAACAGATACAGTAAATTTTGTCATTTATTAAACTATTTCAGCATTATTTGCCACCAATTAAAAGGTCATGTCTGAACTCTCAATATTGTGCGTGTAAAATGGTAATTTTAAGGTTTCTATGACGGTTATATTGATATCCAACATTTTTGAAGCGACATTTTGTTTCGTTTTTGTTTACAACGTGCAACACCACGTTAATTCGTATAATGTAGCACGTCACGAGTCGATCAATAATCAATCTTGCGTTACGATATAATTTCCTTATATTTGTTTAAATACTGCTGTTAGAAGCGGTCTGATGGTGTAGTCACAGCGCCAAGAAGCCAGATATTGTTGCCATGGTTACAACCGTTATATGATTTAACAAAAAAAAATCAACACGTGTTCCAAGAATAACCTTTTTTTGTCCTTTTTTGGACGGTTAGTTTTGACACTTGGTCACTAGATACAAATGTTGTTTCACTTGGTTTCAATACTTAAAAGCATTAAATTAATGTTTAAGTATTAATTATAATTAAAGCAACATAATTATAAATGACTGTACGACTGGACTGGATCCTTTTTGGACAAAAAGGTGTATCCTCTCATAGAATATGTACGACCAGCATGAAATGTCTATGAAAACGTTGCAAATATTACACCAGTTCCCGTTGAATATGATATGAATAAGCTGATTGAAAGTATAAAAAACAATCAAACTCTCCTATTTGTTCTAAGCGAAAGGAGATCTATCAAAATTTCATCTGTTTTGAGTAGCTGATATTTCTTCTACTACAAGAAAATAATGATTGTTCTACTCATTTTCTGCCTTTTTTACACTCATAAAAAAAATTGTTTCTCAATGTGTAACATTTCTCAGAGATGTCTAACATTTCTGAAAGGAATTATGCTAATTCTGTGTGAACATCCTGTGCTCGTTTCCAAAATTATATGTAATCCATCAATCGGATAACTCTTAATGCGATCGGTAGGTTACAACTATAACTTTGGGAATTCCTAATACTATGAGTAACGTAAAAGAATCAGCATTAGGCTTTGCTTCAATCGAGCTGCTCGACAAACAACTACATCCACTCAAGTCTCTGGGACGATTGGACAATTGCACTGGCCACTAGAGCGACAATGAACTTGTGTTTTTCAATTGCTTTAATTGGATTAGAAATTCTCCAGCAGCGACGGCGTTGCATCGATCCCGATGTTGCTGCTGCTTTTCTTGCATAATGCTTACTTTTACTAACAGACGGTGAACAGCACACTCCATCGCTGATAGCAATGAAATGAGGTGTTCGTTGTAAAGTGAACGACAAAGCAAAAATAAAACTGAATCTTCGAGGTTAACTTGGAAAATTGGAATCTCGATTGTCATTAGCACTCATATCTGTGTGAGCGCCGATCGTACAAAGTGATACTGTTGACCATGACTCATTCACGGTGCAATCTTGAATGCAAAACATGCATTGTAAAAAATCGACCTAAAAACATACAACACATTAAAAGTAAGGTGGAAAGGTTGACCGTTGATTACTTACCCGGCTCTAAATCCAGAATCATGTCCAGTGCATGACGGTAGTTCGGTACCTGTTCGTTCAGTCCGGTCAGGTTAAATTTGTCCTGTATGTAATCCTCGTCCACCTAAAACAAGCAACATTTTAAGTGAGAATGAAATCGTAGCAACCATCGTGTTACGATTGTAAATTAATTTGCCACTGATTCCTTCGTTCATCGCGACATATTGCGCGGCCCGTGTTCAGACTTACCTCACAGAAGAATTCATTACCGCGCAGTCCGCAAAACCAGGAAATCCATGATACCTCCTCAGAGCTACTCATTTTCCTGCAATAAAACGAGAGAAGACATGTTGGTTCACTGTGACACGGCACCGCAGTAGTATAAACCCGAAGTAACACCGGGTGGTTGGTCGCGGTGGACTTAAAGGGTGACCCGGAAGGCAACTACTCCCTTGAACGAACTAGCAAAAAAACAGCAATCGCTCTTTGGCGGCACCCGAACCTTACCGCAAAGACACCGAATGTATATGAACGTGCCTAAATATTAACACCTTTTCGTGAACATTCCTTTCAATGGCATAGGAATGTTACTAAGGCAGCACGGTAGAGAGGAAAAAACGGCAAACTAAAATTCACATGCGCGCCTGTGTGTGTGAGTATGTAACCCCAGACTTTGCGTGAAACACGCATTCAAACACACATAGTCGCACACATACACACACGTATATTACACGCACCCTCCTGTCTCCTTCGATTTCACTCCGATTTCACTGACTTCCGCCGGGGCGTATTTTTATCAAACTAAAAGTTGAACTCTTTTTTCGCTTTTCTTCACCGAACTGCACAGCACACGGACATTCCACACGGCAGAAAACGCGTGTAGCGAGCACAGCAGAAAACAGTCCTGTCTGGCAGAAGAAGAAAAAAAAATGACGATGACGATGACGAGGAAAGCCGCTTATGTGCCTCTTCTTCTGCTCTTGCTCACTTCGGCCCGAACGAACCTCTTCACGGCCTGCTTTGCTTTCTGGCAACCCGGTTTGGCGACGATGGACGACACAATTTTCCACGGTCAATTCGTACACGGACGTGCGGAGCCTTTCGCGCACTACACACTGGACAACGAACCGAGGCGGATCAACGTGAAAAATGGAACCAAAATTTACCTTTTAATCCCTTGGCAAGCCACGCTTAATTCTTGAAATAAAAAAATCAATGGACCACCAAGGTATAGCCCAGTACGCACACACTTGCATAGGTACCGAGCCCAAGTGACATTTTTCGGCCCGTCATTTTTGCCTGTCAAAACCTACCGCGATGACAGTTGACAGTTACCTTCGATTTGGTCATTCGAGCAGTGCGTGTTACGCAAGGTGGAGAAATGTGTGACTTGGTGGAGAACACAAAATTTGAAGGTGAATATTATGTCGGTTATCTTCCTCATTGGATCTAAGTTAAAAAGTAACAGTGTTTTTTTATTCTTCTAAGCGACTGAATCCATCAGCAGGCTTAGCTATTGATATTGAATAAGATATTTATCCATAACTGATTGCTAGGATTATGTTCTTTGGGTACTATTTATACACGGAAGTAGTAGTAGTAGATAAATTGCAGATACTTTACAGAAGACAAACAACTAATTAAATTAAATTTACACATTTATCACCGTTTTGGCTGTAAACAACGGTATTGAATTCACACTGCTGGTTATTCGAGTATATCTAAACCTTGTGCGGATAATGAGTGTTAGTCGGAGTTTGCAGATAAAAAATATACAAATATTTAAACAATACGTACAATGCGTGTAATAAACATTTAGTTTATCCATTTTATTGCTTTCTTGGATGGTTAAATTGCATACAGGTTACAATCCTTTTACTAGGTTACTATAGTTAACCTTTTACTAGACACAAGACACAAGGGCACAAGACAAGACTAGTAAGTACAATGTGCAGTAACGGAAATTGGTTCCAGGTTGAAATGGCTAAAACAACACTGAACATAAAATAAAAAGTATGTATCACTACCATTTTTTCGGATCTTTTCGTTTCGGAATACATTTCTTTCTGTGTGATCAAATGATACAAAAAACCCATACGACGATGGTACACTTTGGTTGAAGGTTTTCTAGCTTTAATGTTATGATATAACTTTTCTCCGTAAAGAAAATTGTCCGCATAATTTATAAATTACCTATATGTGCAATGCTGCTTCCTGTCCCAAAACGATCGCTAGTTACCGCGGGCCTCGGCTGCCATTGGTAGATTTTTTTCAGTTTGTTTTGTTCTGTTTTATTTTTAGTAAATCTCTTTTGCTGTTGGTTTGTATCTGATGCTATTACTTAGCCGCGCACTTAAATCTGACAGTCATAATGATCGCTTGCTTTCACTGGCTGTCGATGTTTGTGTAGACCATCCATGGCCGTTGGCGATGGAATGGCGACTTTAACGAGCTCGTATACTATCTGCGATTGGCTCGAATTCTGCATTACGTTCGGCTGACGAACGATGGAAACGGAACGAATTCATTCAACTGCTGCCGACAGACGATTCGATAAGCATGTTTGCTTGAGTTTATTCTAGAAGTGTATTTTTTTTTATTTTCACTTGCTCGCTCGCTTTCCCTCGTGTGTACAAACATTTAGATTTCAATGACTGGTATGCTGATTTGGGTTCCATTAATTTTTGGGCTCCATTAAACGGTGTGGTTTGTGTAATTTTATTTGTTATTTTTTTTAAATGATTACTTCATAAAGATATGATTGCAAATGGTGAATCGGCGGCTGGTTCATGCGTGCCATTGCCGCCACACGCCAGCGCCACGCCTGCTACGTTCGCCTTCGATATGTACTCGATTGGTTTTGATTCGTTTGGATCCGGTTTCGTTTCGATCCTACCGCAACCCCTCACAACTCCCACAAATCCATGTCATTTTCGCACCCTAGCATCTTGCTTCCTGCTACCGGTTTTGATAAAATACAATGCAAACGCGTTTCGTTGACTCACGAGCTATCTGATTCGATAAGATAATGTGTGGGTGTGTTTGTGGAAGTGAGTGAGTGTGTAGAGTCGTTAAGTCTCAAGTTTGTAATTAGTTGCTTTATATCTCAATCGGTTTGTTTTTTTTTGGCAAAAAATTAACTATTTTAAGTATATCTTAGCACACTTGCCCGCACCGTTGGCCATTTCGATTTTGTCGTACAGTATAAAAAAAAATCGAACGAGACTATTTCGTATATAAACATTTACACAATTGTACAAGTAGGAAGCGGACTTCTTTTGGTTGTTTTATAAGTGTTTGTGTGTATTATTGCACTTGAACGAAAGATACAAGAAAGGGTAGTGCAATGTAGTAGCTACGGTAGTACTAACCGTTCCGTCCCGGGAGAGACGCACAACTGAAACGTACCTATGCTATTGCCTAGCCTCGCTTCCGACTTGGGGCTACTTTATACAAATATGTTCTCCAGAAGATAGCACTATTTAACAGGGTACATTCGGCGGATCACTGCAGCTGATCGCATCCGTCGGCGCAAGCGCTCATTTGGACGTGGTCGTTGCGGCCAGCGGACTCGGGGTGTAGCCTTGCGAGCCGCAGGTCGTCATCGAGTACGGGCTGAATCCGCTGCCTCCGCTCATCAGTCCATTGATTCCTGCAGTGTGGTTAGAATGGCGTGGTTAGTTTTTGGTCCCCTTAGCCCTTTTTGGTGGCTCGTGCTCGTGTGTACTCACTAGTGGATGAGTTGAAGACGCTCGCAGGTGACGACGATAGGCCGGTCATGTTGGGTGCCGTCGCGTACCCGTTGCTGCTGCCGTACGAACCACCGCCGGACGAGTGCGGTGTCGAGGCGCTACTGCAGTATCCTCCACGCGGGCTAACACTACTGCTTTGGGCTCGTGTGTACTCATCTGGAAGGAAGGTGCGGGTCAGTTAAATGGTGCGAGTTTGGACTAGCTGGTGGGCAAACGTACCTTCAGTCCACTGACCGGTGCCGTCTTGCACACTGACGGCAAGCTGCCCACTGTACGAGTTGAACCCGGATGTTCCATTCGGCGAGCGGGGCATCGAGTAGAGTGCTTCCGCTAGATCGGCCGCCCGCTTCAGTATGATCTCTTTCGGGAGTTTCTCCGGATCGCCGGGATGGCGCGGGATCAGCTTCTGTAGTCGCTGGAACCCGTAGTCGATCGTCGGTTCACTGAGTGCTAAGTGTGTAGGAAGGCAAAAACACAAACCCGGTGATTAAAGACCGAGCTCTCCATTATCGGTTTCCCGCAACCAATACTTACAAACATAGACGAACCGTCCCGGGGATCCTTTGCAGAACTGTTTGCTCTTATAGGACAGTGTCACCTCGACGACTCCCGGTATGTGTCGCGGAGGCGTTTGGACGCGTATTGCGTGTGATGTGATAAGCTGTGGGGATAGCCCAACAATGCTATAAGTTACACTATCCAATGGGTCCCCGAAGCTCCCCTCCCCCGCCTTACCTCACTCCACACCAACATGGTGCCGAAGACAACCTGTAGCCCGTCGAAGAAATTATCACCCACGATAATGACCTGAGCTCCACCCGTGGTCCAGCCTTCGCTCGGCGAGATGGCCTTAATGCAGGGCGTAGCCATCGGAAGCGGTGGGTAGATGCCTGCGGGGTGCGATATACGAGCGGGTTAATTACCAGCTATTTCCCAGCCCGTTCACCTAGAACGATGGTTTTCCATGCGGCCGTGTTGCAAACGAAGCTGGAATGGCTGACTTCAGCTGCTGTTTTGTAGTAAACTCGCGTTTTTGTTTTCTTCTTTCGTTCACTACCAAACACTACTACATTGTAGCACGGTTTGCGTGAGCGTGAATTAAAAATGCAACCACATGTTGCACCGCATGTGCAACATTGGCTTGAAAGCCAATCCGCATCCGCAAAATCCTCGTCTCATCGTCCAACGGAGGATGAGAAATGGAAATTTAATTGAGTTCGCACCGAGCGTCACCTGCACGAACGGTGTTGGAAACGTATAGTTGGCCACAACGGAACCGCATGCCGGTGATTCATTAGTGTGTCGATTTGTCTTCCAATTCGGATTCCAAATTAGCATCCGGTGCCTTGTGCCGTGGTGTGCGCGTGCCTCTACCGGCAGCAATTGGAAATGAATTTATTAAACCTCGAACTGAGCTCGTTCTCAGCTGGAGCCGTACGGCACGGTACGGTAAGCCAATCAAATTTTTAACCTCACTCTAGCTCCACAACCACGCATCGTTTCTTGCGCCCGACTTCTTTATGATGGAGAGCTGGTGAAAAGAATCGAACCGTGCGAATAACTCTTTTCCGCATGAACGGCGCAGTGCGCGATTGCAGTTCCGGGAAAAAGTTTCCAAAACCACAGTGCTATGATTTATAGCGATAGTTACTTCATCGGTGTAAAATTTACGATCACGATTGCGCGGAAATGAATCGCGCATTAACTGCACGCTCGAGCGGCTCGGTTGCAGTTTACGAGCAGCGTCAGCCGTTCCACCTTCGCTTCCATAGTACGAACGACGCGTCCGCAAAAGCGTTTCCTTCCGAGAGTCCCAGACATGCTCACTGTCGAAAGCAATTGGATGTTTTTTTTTTATTTGGTTTTTGTTACAGCAAAGGTAGAGAGACAGCCAATTGCTTTCAACGGGCCAAACTATTCATCACCGGTAAGGAGTTGTGTAGGCCAATTAGATTAGTGTTAGGAGGGAAACGTGTTACGGTGGAGTGAGTCTAAAACATAAGGGAAATAATGAAGAGCTACTAACGTTGCAACACACATACAAGTTGCGAATAAAATTGCTAATTTTTTAAAAAAGGAAGAAAATAATTAAAGAAAACACATTCTAACACACGAGTTAAAGGGGAAAACTAAAGAAATAAAATAGACAACAAACGATACAACACAAAACCAGCGCAGGAGGCTATGAGGGGATGTTTGCAAACGGGGTAGTGTTGTGATTTTTGAGAAATTGAAATTTTGAAACCGACCGTCGTACGTACTGTCCGGGGCCAGATGGTGGCCCGACATTGCCAACGGAGAATTGGCTGTACCTTCGGGATCGAGCCGCTTCGCCCGGCGCCCGTGCTTGCTGTTGTTGTGGACGAACATGTTGTCCGAGATGGCCAGCAGCGGCCCGTCCACCGCCACCTGGGTCGCTATCACTACCTGCAATATATGGGCAATCGGAGGGTACCGTGGGGGCACGCCGTGTTCGGATGCCACCGCAACGCCCCGGATTCACGGTGCGGGCGGAGGGGGGCGAGGAGTTTGAAGCGGGTTTGGGGAGGGGGTTTTGGTTTTTGGAGGTTTTTTTTGTTGGAAAAACGAGGGAGAAGAGAAAAAAAACGGAAAGAATATAATTAATTGCATTAAAAGGTTAGTGCGGCGGCTGGCTTTCCGGTTTCCGGTCTGGTTTTACCCATCCTGCCCAACGTTTTGGGATTAATTCAACGCTTTTTTTCTGCTTCTCTGCCGTAAACGGTGGTCTAGCCTGTGCTTCTTCTATCCCTGTGGCAACATTTACAATCACTTATGTCGCAAAATAAACAGAAATGTCGTGAATCAAACGTTTTCAACGACGTGTCAACCACCGTAACGCGATATTGTGCACCTTAAAATGTGCTGAAAAATTGCTTCAAATTGCTTCAAAACGGATAGCTAACGATGGGCTGCAAGTGTGCAAACAACCGATCGGAAAAGGAGATGCAGAAGAAGAAAGTTCCAAGCAAACAAACGACCAAACATGACATGTGCGAACGCGAGAAACAAACCACGCACGATCCAAGATGGTAGACTAGACAAGCAATTCATTACCGTTCCGCTTTGCCGTTCGCGTTCGCCCACGTCGCGCGGTAAAGTAGGCGGTGACGTTTGCATGAACAGCCGAGGCAATTCCGATCATCAGCTTAATTTTATCTCCCATCTCTTCGAGGCCGTGCTTCGCTTTCTCCGTGCTGCTCCGGTCTATTCTTAACGACGCTGTGGACACCCAATCGACGGCAGCTAATTTCTTCATCCATCTTGCGGGGTCGAAATTTATGGGATTCGGTCACTTCCGAGGGTGGAAAATGGGGTTAGTTGCCGTCTCACCGATGCAGTTTGGTTTCGAAGTCATTTGTTGCGCTCGTTAGGTCATTTTTGGTACGGAGTTTCCAAACTTTTGCTAAGAATTTCTTTACACTATTTGCCACCCCTTTTCCTCCTATTCTGTCTCTCCTATCAACCAGCGCTCCAGCCAAGCCGGCCTCCCGGAAAAGGTGTTGGAAGGTTGGTGATTAATACTCACTTGAAATCGTCGCATGTCCCGTGGGTTGCCCGCATTCTTCAGACAGTTTTGGTTGCACTTGAGGAAAAACTTAAGGAAAAATCTGCGAAAAAAGAGAGAGAGAAAGAGAAGAATACACGCGGTTAGCATACGTTCGTTTGATCTGTTGAGACCGCAGCTGGTTAAATGCCGACATTTTAAAACCCCCAACGGGCGGGCTCATTAGAAACGAGCGACTCCAAAGTGTTCGGTAAATGTCTGTTAAATGGGCAATAAATGTGGTGTTCGCTTTGGTCGCTTGGACGCTTCGGAGGAGTGGAAACCGATCAACCCCGGACCAGTATCTCGGTCAGAGATGGCAGATCCTACAAAACTATTCCGGGCGGTGGAAGAGCTAGTAAAAACCCGGATGCGTAAAGTGTAGTCGTGGCAGTTTTAACATCCATTCCCTCCCTGGGGAAGTTCGACTAGAAACATATTCTCGGGAGAGGACATTTTAGGTAGTATTTGGAACACGCTTAAACAATGATAACCCTCGCCCCACACGTTCGATCTTCGCGAGAGCGATCTCGAGCACTATAACTGACGCCCTGGTTCAAAGGAATAGTCCGTGGAGTCATGATCGAACAACTTGTTGTACAGGAGCCAGTCGCTGTTTGCTTCTCAGCTCAAGACGGTCGTCAAACATTGGTACTTCAAGTATTGTCTTGGGGATATCGCCGGAGTTGAACCGCGTCGGGGTAATAAATACGCTTTATTTGTGCGTTCACACCTCTCAAGATGCTGGATGAGAAGATACTAGACGGCGGTTTTAGGGCCTCAACTGCAGCCGAGGGGAACTTCTTACCTTTTTCGGCACCCCGAAAAGGATCCTGCTGCCTCCGTCAACTGTCGGGTACTCGCGTGCTCTTCACAAATCACAAGAGCCCTCGACCTAGCTCGAAAAAGGTCTCCGGCGTTCGGTTCGTGGGGTCCTAATTTATGGTCGCTTCCGTTCCTTCTAGTGAAACTGCCGTACGAACCTCTAGCCACGACCGTTGTAAAGATCGATAGCAGATAGCACGGACAGCCCGGTGCGCGTTTGAGGCGCGCTTTTGATAATTGCTTGGGACGATTTATTTATTGCACCAGTAAGTTGTAATTACCATAAACTGTTCCGGCGGTGGCTGAGGAGATCGCAGCAGTCAGCGATGGTTGGAAGTTACAACGGAATAGAAGCAGACTCGATTTGTAAAAAAAAAACACGGTAAAGAGCACAAAAAAGCCTGGAAGCCATTAGAATTGTTTGGATGCAATTTGTCACACCGGGAGTGCGATAAATCCGATGCCTTGGTACCTCGCACTGTTATGTCAACAGTCGTGCGAGATTATGCGTGCATGGTTTGCATACGAAAGAGGTGCGTATAAGTTATGGTTTACCTAATTATGCAAACAGTGGAGAGCGAGAGTAAAGGATTTATGGATGTTTTTTTTGTTTGTTTGTTTGGAAGATCTTCTAGGTACCAATTTAATTGGAACAGATCGTGCAACTTATGTCCTCCAATGTCTGAAATGCAAAGGCATACCTTTTGTCAGTATATTCTCCGTAATTAAAAGGACTTGATATGAATTATAACATTCTTTTTACCGATAAATACTCTCCGTGTGGAACACACTCGACACCTCTCATACAACCATTTCCTTCCCATTGCCCTAGTGCTACTGAAGAAGCGCTGAAGTGTGGATATATCTGCGGTAACCTAATCCAAAAGCCACCGAACCAAATCCTCGACAGATGAGCGGATTTTAACGGATCCATTCGTGTCTGGTATTCGTGTCTCACACAAAACAAGCAAACCAAAAAAAAAAGAAAGAAAGAAAAAAATCGAAACCACTCAAGCTCATCTGTTCGCTTTACCAGCGTGTTACACTAGGTCAGGGCAGGGCCTGACAGATAACTGACACAGAAGCGCACCGCGAAATCCGATACCTGCCCTATTAGCCGCGGGTGGTTGAAAACTCGATGCGCAAGAAACGGAGAGGAAAAATTAGCATCCCAGTGTCAAGGGGAGGACGAGCACGGCCAGAGACAAACAAACGCGCCGGGGAGTCCTTCAGCGTTTAGCGAAACAAGTGTATACTTAGTACCAAATGCCACTCGTGCGCCAGGTTGTGTAACAAACTACCGCCTCCCTAATGCGCTCCCGGCGTGTCTGGCCGCCCGACCGAAGGACTAATCGCGAATCGATCCCTCTATCGCGGGGTTGTGGTTAGCAGCGGCGGCACAAGCGGCGAGAAGAATAGGAGATATAGTTTCACTCTCAGACCATCCCGACCCTCGCCGGAAGCTCGGACTTGCGAACCTGCGGCCCGAAAAAGTCGAACAGATGTTTGCCAATGGGCAAATCACATATTAAATAGACACTCAGCGGGTAGCCACGGGCTATCCGCTTCCAGTTTCCCCTTTGCTCAGCCGGTCGGGAAGGGTCGCAAACTGCATAGGGGAGGATGCTATGCGCACACACAAACACACACGAGCTGCTGCAGCTTCCGATATCATTTTTATGCTTTTCCCTCCGCGACCAGAGGTTATTAATAAAGGAAAACAGTGCAGAAATAATAAAATATTTACAAAGGAATTGTAATTGAGTTGGTTATTTACAGTAGGACGGAGGCGAGTGATAAATGTCCTGCGCGAGAGGGTGTGCTAGTGGTGGTAGTTGTTAGTTAGGCAAGTCCAGTTTTTGTTTGATGAAAAAAAAAACTCTCACACTGCACATCTCCAAACGACACCCTATCCAGTTCATCCATCATCTTCTTCCGCTGTTGCCGTGGCCGTGAAAGTGGGCGAAATGTTGATCGCGTACGGTAGCGGCAGCTCTTGGCAACGTGCGGCTAATCAATTACTGACACTTCGTACCGTTCGTTGGAAAATCTGTTACGATTTTAGGTGCCCGCGGGTTGCATCCTTCCCTTCGAAGTGACGGGTGTTTTCGGGGAGGAAACTCGTTGTAACTGAGTCACCGCGTCGAGAGGTTAGTTTGGGTTTATTTTCCAGGAGAACAAGGATGATCTAGCATGTGGTGGACGGTTACCACGCTTCTTCAAGCTTTGAAGTGTTGTTTTTTGAGCCGTGAATGCAAGATGGTATGAATTTTAGCATAATGACTCTAGAAAGATCGTTGTGTGTGTTATTATGTTATTTCTGCACATGTTAAATGTGCTTTTTTTGTTAAAAAATCTTTTTAAATAGAAGAACATGAATATAAAATTCATCTAAAAATTCTTATTTTCATAGTAATTAAACACTAAATGGGTACACATTCTATCAAAAGCAAGTTAAAAAATATGAAAGTAAACAAGCAAGAAGTGATGACAAAATAAAAATAAACTTGCAACATGTTTGTTGCAAATTATTTTTGTTGCAAAAAAATCAAAATAAATAACAGCAACAAAACATAACAAAAAATAAATTATATAAAGTTTATCAAAAAGAAATAAAAGGATAATTCTTGAACACTTGGAAGTACTGTTTGATGCTTCCATAGCAACAGCTGTCACTTTGCTGTGACACATCAACAAAGATATCTGTGTACAATATTTTGTTGTTACAAAAACACTTCAAATACCTCCCATCTCCGAACGAGGTAAATATTATTCCAACCAACACAAATCCACCATAATCGCTTTTCCCTACCCTGTTCTGTTGAAAACTCTACGCTCCTGCCGGCAACAACACACTCACGGCAAGTGTTAATCCTTTCGATTTAAATGTCAAACAGCATGCGTTGCCTCGCCATCAAAGCAGTTGAAAATGGTGCGACAAATCAAACCCTCCCCCGGTGGGTTGGGAACAGTGGCAGGCTTAAACGGATAACACGAGCAGAAGTACTTCCTCGTAGCAATCGAGCGGATTCCAATATAATCGGCCTGTTGTTTTGATGTTTTGCTTGTAATTTTATTTTTTTTATCATAAAAATGAACGATTTGCGTCGGTAGGAAATGATCAGCAATGCTTCTAAAAAAAACCCCGCCCAATCAGCTTAAATCGGGTGGAAAAGGTGCTTGTACGGGTGAAAACATTGAATACAGAACATCGGCCGCTCCGAACCGAACCGCTTCAGGTTTTTATCTGACGCGGCAAACCTGACAAAGGGAAGTGAAAATTAACATATTTATTTTGTGTCACTGTCGCCTTCGTCCCGGGCGCTGGTTGGCGATCCGATTCGGTTTCGGTTTATTTCGGTTTGGTTGACTTTTTTAGACCCACCAGCACACCAGGACCAGCGAGATAATTGCGAACCGATGTCCTTTTGGTGCGGCAGTGTGTTAGTTCCCGTGCTTCCCTCCAGCACAACAGTGTGAATGCTTCATTATAAGGGCGCGAGTAGCGAACGAGAAGAAGCAAAAAAATAAATAAATACACAACGTGCAAATGGGACAATAGCAGGAAAGAAAGAAGGGACATTAAAAAATCTTCCCTTCGACCCGGTGACGGAGAAGGGTACTCAGGGTGTGCATGTTTGTTGTTTTTTATGTTCGAGCGTGTATGTGTGTTTTATTTGGTTCTTCGTTCGTTATTTTGTTGTTGTTGTTTTGTCACTTCACTCTCCTCCTCATGTCGCAATGCGATGACATTAAATGCTGCTGCTACCGCTGCACAGTAAGCGAGGTGATTATTCTTTGCTTTAGTTACTGTTATCTCGCATGTGCATACGAGGAACCAGCTGACCGAGCGATGAGAAGGCCACGGAGCACATCCTGAAATGAAGCCTGATTGCCTGACCCGCCCCGGCAAACCGGGTGTCATATATCATTCCCAGGACTTGGCAGCGAGAGGTCCGGAGTAAAAAAAATGGAAGGTGATCCAGAGATTCGTTTGCTCATTTCACGCGCGTGGGCTATGGCATTGCATCGCTTTGGGTAATGAGAGTGTTTGTTTTCCGACGTTACAAGCGATCGCGTCGTATTACGCACCGAAGCGCCAGGAAAACGGTTGCTTCAAGCGAACGCTGCCCCGTTCCGGGATGTTCCACTGTTTGGACAATGTTTTGGCGTTGAAGGAAACTTCCCGGAACCTGCTCGCACACGGGAACTTCGTATCGTACACGACGTTCCAGCGCGTCCCATCCCACGGGACCGATCTGCGCGTACAAATGGTGGTGTCCTTTTACGCGGTACCCATCCCGGAATCTTTGGGCAGACCAGATGCGCCTTGAACTACTTCAGCACATCCTGCGGGCAAACAGTTTTGACACTTCTGACAACACCTCGTGCGGTGCGTTGCCATGACGACAGACGAAACGGCTTCCTGCGCGGTGCACGCGGGCACTTCCACTTCCACGCTCGAGCTCGGGAAGTGGCCGAACCGCAAACTGGTTGCGTTTGAAGTGGGCTCAATCGTGGTCTCAATAGCGTTTCGTTTGCGAGTGCTGCACAAGTGGACTCTCCAATTATACGCTTGTTGAGCGCGCGCGAGCAATCGACACAATTGTTGCACAAATTCTACAAATTCCCGGTTTGGCTTTACAACCGAGCGAAAGCGGGAAGCGTTTTTTTTTATATGCCTCCGTTCTTTTGCACATCCACTTTTCTATTGTGCGGTACCCCTTGCTCGGTACATCCCAAAGGAACCGGCACGGGATTACTGGACAGATTGTAAAGTGTCAAACCACCGTTCGTGTGTTTGCGTTTGATTAATTGAGTGATCGGTGTGTGATTTTTTGGCTTCGAAGTTTGCGTGATCCCGGCCCGGGTCGGCTGGTGCGAAGGGAGTGCGCTGGGACGTGACTGATGAGCTCAACATGCCACTCGAGCAAGTCACAACATATGTCGTGAGCGTCATCGAGCGATGGGCAATGGGCTGTGATCCCTGCCGTGCAACGATAATTGATGGGTTTGTTTACAATGAACTT